>OMLB01025161.1:2171-13586 GCA_900302555.1 Myripristis jacobus
GTAATTTTTTAAATTGAACTTTATATCAGTAATTTTGTGGCATTGCATAGTATTTTTCTTGCATTTTTTTAAAATTTATTTTTGGGTCATTTTATGATAAATTGTTTGAAATTAATTAATTAATTAATTAATTAAAATATAATGTTTCTGAAAGAAATCATGTGACTTTTCATAAGGATTAAAGTACTGGGGGATAAAAGTGCTGACGATTTTTTAAAAATACTTCAGTGTCATTTTTTAAATACTATATTATTTGATTTATTTATTTATATTTGCTTATAATACCTTATAATACTTTTGTTTGCAGTGCCTAAGTTTCATTTGTTGTTTTGTTTTTGTGTTTTTGTTTTTCATCTGTTTTTTGTTTGGTTGTTTGTTTATAACATCTCACTGAAATAACTTATTAACTATCAACTAGCTGTTATTTTCTTCATGACGTCGAGATGCAGACACGTTTTGTCTCAACGTTTAGAACAGCAGCTGTGATGAAGCGCTCACTGTGGGGCTCAATCAGTGATACAGCAGGAATTCATAGTTATCTAGATAAAATGTTATGGATTACTGCATTAAGAATGTGGGTGTTTATATCTTTACCTTAAAGGTTTGTGTGTGTGTGTGTGTGTGTGTGTGTACCTCAGGTGGTCAAATGTCCTGCAGAAGGTCAGCCATCATCAACATGTCGACTCTGGCCTCGTCCATCGAGAAATGCCCCCAGAACTTCCACATCGTGCAGATGTACCCCTACAGGACAAGCAAGGTACTTCAGCTCATTTTGCTCAAGAATTGAAGAATTTTCATATAATTTAACTTAAAACATTCAATGACAATACTTTTCTTGTAATATTTACTCATTTTCTAGTCATTTTCATGCAATTTGTATCTGAAAATGTAAGATTTTTCGGGATGACACGATGCTAACATGCAGCCTTTACAGACGCAGATCTCTCTCAGCATCTGTTGGACAAATAATGCTATAATGTGCTGTTAGACCAGAGAGACATGAGTCAGCTGGATCCTGTGTTTTACATGTATTCACTTATCTGTGTAAGTGGGAGCACAGAAGCACTTCCAGACAAAATTTCAGTGTGAATTGCATGCATTGAATTTGACAAAAATGGGTCATGTATTCAAACGTCACCATGCATAAGAATCATCCCAGTTTTCAACAAGCTTTATTTCTACTGCAGTTTGTGAGGGTGAACGGTGTTTTGACAGGTGTTGTCCCAGGGGTGCATCCTCTCACCTCCTTTATTTGTCCTGTACTCTAACCACCGCCCAAGCCAAGACATGACGTGTAACATCATGAGGTCTGCTGGCGACTCAGTGATAGCAGAGATGATCCTCATCATGGCGCTGTAGCGGCAGAATTCATACCTCTTGAACACAAGTGTCTAAAACTAGAGAAATGACAATGGACTTGAGGAGGAATCCTGTGATCATCTATCCTGTGGTGATGAATGAGCAGGACGTTGAGTTTGTGCAGCGCTCCAAATATCTTGGCTCTGTGATGCTGAGCTGAGCTTGGAGCTTCAGCTGGATGCCGAGTGGAGAAAAACTCATCAGGAGAGGGATTGTTATTGCAGGCTTCAAAATGTTGATGCTGAAAACTTCTTCATGGGAACGTTTTGTTCTCATTTCACTGAATCTGTCCTCATGTTCTCTTTTGTTGTCTGGTGTGGGCCGCTGACTGAATATCGTTGCTGCAGGCATGACCTTGAATGATCCTCAGTCACCTTGTACTAATTTGTACCAGGTGGGTTAGGGTTACAATTAGGTAAAGGGTTTTGTTAGGTAAAGGGTTAGGGTTAGCCTAACCTGAGGCTCAGGAAAGCCTGTCCAAGAAGTTCAAACAGCTTCCATCTGTCAGCATGCACCAGGAGCCTTAAGTACTCATTTATCTCGTGTTAATTACAGACAGAAAATAAAACAATGTGTTTTTAAGTTTAGAAAGATCGACACACACCCCCTTTCATATGTGGCTTGGTCAACTGCACTTCCTATTTTGATTCCAACTGTGTGTGTGTGTGTGTGTGTGTGTGAGAGAGAGAGAGAGTGGATCAAACTCTACTTGATCAGAGTGTGTGGTGTCTCGCTAATAAACTGTCACTCTGTAAAAGTAGAACTTAAAAAACAGAGGTCTTTGCTCATGCCTGTAGAATAAAACCTGTTACTAGTTTTGTTGCTTTGTTGTCTGGTGGTTGCGGTGAAACCTGAGTTCCTACCTGCCTCCCCTGATGCCTATTTATGGAGGCGGGACGCCTGTCCACAGCTCGAACCGCAGTGCCCTCAGCTCTGCAGCCGTTTTCAAGCCGTTTGCTTTGGTACAAATGTCACATGTTTAGTTCTGATAATGTAAACATTGTTTAATTATGACAATAGGTTTTCATACCTGAAGAATCTGTTTTATAGATGGTAGCAAAAATAATTTTAATAATTTTTAAGAGTTACTTCACATAAATAAGTTATAAGTATAAACCCCCAAGAATTATTGAAGGGAATTTTTTGTCTCTTGTCCCCCACAACAAGGAATTGGAAGATCTGCCCATGACTGAATACTTCTATTGATCACAGTAAGTACTGTCATTTGAATAAAACTGTTCTGTCTGCTGCTGCCAGGCGGCGCTCAACATGCTGACTCGCTGTCTGGCTGAGGACTTCAGGAAACACAGCATCCTGGTCACCGGCGTCCATCCTGGATGGGTTCTCACTGATATGGGGGGAAAAGAGGTGAGGGAGGGAGGAGGGATCAGCTGAAAGAAACATGGAAAAGGAGAGCATATTGAAAATGTCATATAAGTATATTTAATAGTATATGGAATATATTTATATTCCATATACTTATATGGAATTTTTATTCAGTAATTATTATGGCTGTTTTGTTATTTGGCTGTCAAGTTTTGTTTTGGGTTTTGTTGGTCATGTATTTCCATTAACTTTTCTCTCTGTTGTTTCTCCTTTAGGCTCCTATGACCCCTCAGCAGAGTGTACTGGGCATGCTCAGTATGATGTCATCACTCAGTGACAAAGACAGTGGAAAGCTGGTTGACCGGATGGGCAACCAGATCCCCTGGTAGTTGTCATCCTGGCCATGACAGGGGACACATCATTTTCTTAGACCTTGACTTTATCATTGTGGTTATTATTATTATTATTATTATTATTATTATTATTATCATTATTATTATTATTATTATTTTATTTTGTTTTTTATTTTGTTTTTTTTTTCAAAATAAGCCTTTGTCAAACTGGAAAACAAAGTAATTTCTTAATAAAAAAAAAAAAAAGTACAGCAGTTATGGAATCCCAGGGTGATGCCATCGTGGAAATGAAATATCACCATCTGGATTTTCTATGATAGAACCAAATTAAATAGTTGTTCATGACAGTGCATAATGATAATTTGCTTTTTAAAGGCTAACTGAATAAAAGCTTTTTAATATGTTTTCTCACCCACATTTGGTATTTTGTCTCCTGCTTTGTGTCTGATCCCAGGAGCCCTTAAAGCTTTTTGAGGGTTTAATATACCTAAAATTCTATTTATTTATTTTCATAATTTTTACTTTTTTGTAGCTATTTTTCTGACAAAGTTTCACTAATTTTCAGGAACTTTTGTCTATCTATCTAATTTTCTGGTCATCTTTCTCCAACATTTTACAAGTTTCATGCTAATTTATGGGTCATTTCTTCCTCATTGCTAAACAGTATTTTTTCTAATATTTTTGAAAGAAGTCATGTGAATATGCTCAACTTTCAAAAGGATAATTTACAAAAAATACTAAATTGTACACAAAGGGATGAATATCCAATTAAAAAACACGTTACAGTCAAGCAGAGCTGGTTTCACTGAAGACGTTTGGTTCCTGGTTTCGTCCAGATTTCATGGCTCGGGACTATCTTTAGTGTAGGACACCTGTGAATATTGAACTTGCAGGTACTAAATTGTTTGGATGGTTTTGGGATCAATTATCATGTATGATAAGCATGTTTTTACATGCTGTATATGTATATATTATCAGCTGTGAGCCAGAAACAGCCTCAAGTGTATTCTGACAGAAACACTCGGCCTCACAGGTCTGTCTGCCGGGATAAACTGGGGAAAAATGAGAAAGGGTTGGACAAGCACTAAGGCAAACAGTAAGTATGAATTATGGCCACTAAGGGGAGCAACAGCAAAGCTTAACAAGTCTCTGTTCCAGACTCACTGGCAAACTACCAGGACACCAGGGGGCACTAGAAACATAAGAGCATGCATCAGTGCATGGTAACAAAAAAAAAGAAAAAAGAAAAAACATGCCTGTCTTGTGTGAAACAGGCTCTTCTGTAAGAGCCTGTGTGTGAGCTGAGTGTGTACATACTGTACCTACACACACACACACACACACACACACCAAGATAGTACACATAATTATAGCTGCTGCGCAGCAATGGTCGGGGCCGGGCAATTTTAGGCAATTCTGAGCAACAAGTGGAGAATAGGAAGATGAAAAGAAAGGTGGCATTTTAATGTGCATTTTGCATCAGTTGGGGCTTGAACTCACAGTTTCTGGCATGAAGGACAACACTTTATCTCACTGAGCTTATTGACAAGCATTACTTCATGTGAGGCTTCACAAATTGACTAAGCCAGTATCACGACAGCAGCGGCCTATGCATGGAAAGACAGATTTCAAACCACTGAAAAAAAAAATCAGTCAAATCTGACAATGATGATCTGGCATGGGACTGGACCTTTGTGCAAAGTTTGGTGAGTTTTGGCACATGGGAATGTTGCACAAGGTGAGGCTTGAACTCACAATCTTTGACACTGAGGACTGGCCTCTATCTCACTGAGCTAAAACTCCACATGTAGCTTCACAAACTGACTGAGCCAATCACTGACATGCAGGACAGCAGCCAGCCATGCATGGAAAGGCAGATTTTAAACAGCTGTCAAAAATTCAGTTATTAGGACAAAAACTTTCAAAGTAACTTTCAAAAATAACTTTCTCCAATACTAGGTTTGATAATGTACCGTATCTTTTTCTGGTTCCTCTATCAGTCAGTTCTGTTATAGTTGTGATCTTTACAAATGCCAGATAATAACAGAATGTCTGAATTTCCCAAATATTAACAGGCAGTTGTTGTGTAGGTAAAGGAACATACTGATGGTTGCAGTTTTTGTTGTTAACTTGACAGTCTGAATGGTTAGACAAGAACAAGCCATGTACAATGGCTTGTTGCTAGAGATATGTTTCATTACTTACGGTATTTCAAAGAATGGCAATAATAAATTCATAGAGCAGATCCCTAAACATGTCATCTTTTACAGACAGCTGAAAGGGTAAACACATAGTTTGAATAAATAGCGGCGGCTGCATCAATACATTTTACAAGCCACTGCATATTTAACCTAAATATGCCTTTTGTTTCATCCACTTCCAGATGATGAAGAAGAAGCCTCTTCTCTGGCCCAGGCTCTGTCTATGGTCAGAGAACTGCTCAGTGCCATTAACAAACAGGTACTTTCCCCAAAATTACTCACAGCATCAGGATCATAGTTAAGACATGTAGAAAGCCTAGATGGGCACCTGGGCGTTCACATTTATCGCCCACTTAACAAATAGAGAGTAAGTTTGCATTAATGTATGTGTGTGTGTTGTGGTGGTGGGGGTACATTGAAGACCATAATACGTTCCAAGTTTGGCAGAAATCTATAGTAGTACTAATGGTGATAATAGCAGTAACAACAATACTAATAGACATAGACAGGGGTGTTTAGCAGGTCCAGATAATGAATAATGACAAATACTGATCAAAATTACTTAAGTCTGATGAAGATGCATCTGCTCCACAGTCTGACTTTGAAATACTCATGTTCAACTTACTAGTCTTGATAATAACTTAAAGGCATAGGCCCAAAAGAAACAGTGGCATGAACTCCAAGAGTCTGTTTAAAGATCGAAAATTATCACTATAAGGACATGTTGTAATCATAATGGTTTGAACCATTACGGGTGACTCAGAAACTGGGAATTGCTACCTACTGAAGAGTGGATCACACTGGCACATAAATCACCTGCATTGGGGTCAGAGGCCCCATAGTCTTGGCCACACTTGCTTTCAAACCATGATTACCACCTGGCAGCCTAGGCTGGATGTTGGAAGAGGTCAACAGGTCCAGTCAGCTGCACCTGTGCCCCCTCCGCCCCCAGTGTGGCCCAGAGGAATAGGAACTACCTCTTTGGCTCATGAACTGTGTTAAGAGGAGGGAGGGGTAAATGATGTGTCTGATCCAGTGAAAAGCAATATTTGCTAACTGTGTTTTCATGGGATGTCATAAGAAGTGTTGCTTGTATGTATCTTGTCTCTATGTCAAAGTATCTTATACATGTGGGTTTCTCTGATGCATGTCATCATGTCATGCATTTCATCAATGAAATGACAGCCAAATTTTTAGGGAACACTTTTAAAATTAAGAGCCAGTCTTCTTTACACTCCAGAAGATGATCATGTTTTGTCCTGGTTTTATAGGTGGAGGAGCTGGAGAGGACCCAGCGGCTGCAAGAGATCCAAGCTAGGCTGGATCCACGGGCTGAGACTAAGGTGAGGAGTGGTGAGCTATTCAGGGCTGGAGAGTTGCTCCGCCGGAAGCTTGTCCACGAAGGATCCGTCCTCTGGAAAATCCCCGGATCCAGGCTCAAAGGTTGGTCTGTGTGTTAAATGACGTGAAAGCATATTGAAGTAGCAATCTACAATTTTTCCATATATGTCTCTTTTTTGCTAAACATTGCTGACAAAATCAAGCTTATCAGAGCCAGAGTGATCACATATTAGCGATCTCTCTGGGTCTGACAAGCCAGAGAGATAGCATATTACCTAACACTGGCAAAAAACACAAGAAGATGGATGATTAAGTTATAGAAGCTACTACTGGCATCTTAAATAAATTAAAGCAAAAACACTGAAATCAGAGAATATTGTGCACTGAATGCATTTCTAAGAGGCGAAGCTGTTTTTTTTTCATCTGGTAATGATATTTGGCCAAAGTATAATTTAACAGTTAGCTCTGCCTAAGTTGTTATTATTATTGCTGTTCAATTAGCCTAGCTCTGTTCCAGGGAATTAACCCTTTCATGCATGAATTATGAAAGCCTTAGTCCAGATTCTTCTTATGTGTTTTTACACTTCTTAGGGCATGAATATTTCTGTGAGTCTCCATACTTCTTTCAGGATGCAGGACTGGTATTGCCATGTCATTCTACTAGTATTAATATGTTTTCAGCAACAAGAACTGACAGTCTCTGCATAAACCTCAATGTAGGGGAGCAATTCCGCCATAGAAACGATTGCATTTAGGGGAAAATGACTTTTAAACTGTCTTTTAAGCTGTCCACTATAGTAACCGCTATGCGCCAAAGGGTTAATTTGAGTCACTAGCCAGTTAGCCTTGGTTAACAGCTAGTTGGCCTAACTTCATTGAAATGTTCATCTAAATGTTTTTCATTGGCCGTCTGGCAAAATAGAGCTCTAGCATTTGTTATGATCTCAATAATTAACAAACTGACTTTTCAGTTGACTTGACAATAGTGCTGTAAACTAGCTAAAGACGCTACTGTGTTGACTGAAAACTATGCCACAGCGGTGGGACACATTGGCCACTAGTGATTGGTTTGCAGGATTCAAATCCCTCCGCCTACAGAAATTGGATAACATAGGGACAATTAAATAGTGGACTAAATAATAGGAGTGGAAACACAACAGCCATTAGGCCTGAATATCATGCCTAGTGTATTCTATCTGCATCCTATAATTTGAGGGATGATGTGTGCATTTTGGAAGCCCTGCATCATTGTGCACACCTCATCTTTAATAAGGTTTTATGCAATCAGCACCATAAGTACAAAAACATTCTATATGATGCTTTTGTGTGTAGCAAACTTGTGGGTTATAAGTGATATTCCACACAATTTGGTTATGGTTTCGTGATTGGTGAATTTACCATTTCCATTGTCAGACTACAGGAGCATGGACAGTGACATCATTGGGTTGCATTGGAGGGTCATTTATATAGGTGTTTTTTTCTCCACTCTACTTTACTGAACTCCTTCAGCACATCCCATTTTACCAATCTTTACTCCATAGCCACATTCAACAGTGGGATTAATTGTATGCATTGTCTCCTTTCCAACACATTTCTCAAAATTAATGTGTGTAGAGAAGCTTTTTTTGAAAAGCAGGTTTCTAACAGTGCACTGTAGAAGGAGTGCATTGCATCAATAACAAGTTTAGTTGCCTTGCTCAAGTAATAAATTATTTTGCTTCATTTGAAGATGTAGTGCCTTAGTTGTTTCCATGGTTGTCTGCATTACTGAAAGACTTATATCAGGTAAGACATCTAGGATTTTGTTTCTAAATAGACTTTCACCTGCCCCACTAAAGAGCGCCTGTCTTATGAACCATTAGAGCCATGCAGCACCTCCTCCTCTCTTTGTAAATATATGGATTAGATGGATTTAGGTTACAGAGTTAGGATTAATCAAGGCATAAGACTTCGCATATGGTTGCATATATTCACTTATATCTATGAACTGATGTGAAAATTGTGTTTGTATGTGTGTGTGTGTCTATGTATACATCGATAGATGTACAGGTCCTACTGATGACTGATGTCCTGGTGTTCCTGCAGGAGAAAGACCAGAGATACATCTTCCCCTGCCTGGTAGGAAAATGCACACAAACAGTGTGCGTTTTTAATCTATCTATCTATCTATCTATCTATCTATCTATCTATCTATCTATCTATCTATCTATCTATCTATCTATCTATCTATCTATCTATCTATCTATCTATACGTGTGTGTGTGTGTGTGTGTGTGTGTGTGTGTGTGTGTGTGTGTGTGTGTGTATGTATGTATGTATGTATGTATATATATATATATATATGTATGTGTGTGTGTGTGTGTGTGTGTGTGTGTATGTATGTATATATGTGTATATATATATATTTATATAGATACATAGATATACACTAGCAGTCAAAAGTTTGGACACACCTTCTCATTCAGTGTTTTTTCTTTATTTTCATGACATTTACATTGTAGATTCTCACAGAAGGCATCAAAACTATGAATGAACACATATGGAATCATGTAGTAAACAAAAAAGTGTGAAATAACTCAAAACATGTTTTATATTTTAGATTCTTCAAAATAGCCATTCTCTGGCATTCTCTCGATGAGCTTCATGAGGTAGTCGCCTGAAATGGTTTCCAACAGTCTTGAAGGAGTTCCCAGAGATGCTGAGCACTTGTTGGCCCTTTTGCCTTCACTCTGTGGTCCATCTCATCCCAAACCATCTCCATTGGCATTAGGTCAGGTGACTGTGGAGGCCAGGTCATCGAGCACAGCACTCCATCACTCTCCTTCTTGGTCAGATAGCCCTTACACAGCCTGGAGGTGTGTTTGGGGTCATTGTCCTGTTGAAAAATAAATGATGGTCCAACTAAGCACAAACTGGATGGCATGCCATGGGGCTGCAGGATGCTGCATGGTAGCCATGCTGGTCCAGTGTGCCTTCAATTTTGAATAAATCCCCAACAGTGTCACCAGCCAAGCACCCCCACACCATCACACCTCCTCCTCCATGCTTCACGGTGCAACCATGCATGTAGAGACCATCCGTTCACCTTTTCTGCGTCGCACAAAGACATGACGGGTGGAACCAAAGATCTCAAATTTGGACTCAAAAGACCAAAGCACAGATTTCCACAAGGAATGGACATTCCTTGTGTTTCTTGGCCCAAACAAATCTCTTCTGCTTGTTGCTTTTCCTTAGTAGTGGTTTCTTAGTAGCTATTTGACCATAAAGGTCTGATTCGCGCAGTCTCCTCTATTATTTGTAAAGCATAAAAAAGCATACCAGTTCAATTCAGGTATACAGGAAACCCACATATATATCTCAGCAATTATCCTTTGACTTCAAGCCCCCACTGGAGCACAAGCTGGGAGTTATCAAAACCCTGCACCACCAGTGCCCAGGCCCAAGAGAGAGAGAGTACAAACTTTGAAAGGATGCTCTTAAAGTTTGTGGATACCTTTGTGGGCCTTTGTGAAAACAGTCACATGACCCAGGAAGAGCACCAATTGTGTGAGTGGTGAAGAAAAAAAAAAATAAATGTAACATTGTCATCCTGTACATGTCTGGAGAATCAGAGAAACTCAGGAGGATTTTCAACAAGCAATGCATTGTGGTGTTTTTCAAACCCAACAACAAACTAAGACAGGAAGTAATCCTCCAGAGACTGCACACCCAAACACAAGAGCAATGTTGAATATTCAGCCCAATGCACATCTGCAGACCACAGATATGTAGGTCTGTGCATTCTGCACAGACATTGGCTACACCGGCAGAAACTAGAAAGATGGCTGCCAAGAAGACGCTGTGAGCAGCCCTCCGTGTCAGCCTAACCCTAACCCTACCGTTAACCTCAACAAGCAAAACTGGAACCGTTTGTGGAAGAATCCATTGAGGAATTAGAATCTTACATAGACACGATCTACCACAACATGGCTAAACAACCCGACAACAAACAAGGAAACAAGGAGTCCAGCTGAGCTCAAGTGATCTTGACAACTCGAATATTTCAATGGATCTCCTCCACCTTCGGGAATCCATAACCACGATGCAACAACAACTGGAAAAACGAGACCTACTACGTCACTACGACACCTGGTGACGTAGCGACGTACTGACGGTGAGCGTGTTGTTTTCCTTCCGGTTCTTGAGCTGTGCTCGACTAGTTTGTTGTTAGCAGATTTTAGCGTAATTTTCCACATTTAAATAATCCCAATCTGCTTTACATTAGGCTTGTAACACGTTGCCTGCTGTACATTAACACCTCATCTCGTTTTTACCAAGCATACAACCTTTTCCTCCTCCTTAGCGCCTTTTCTCTGCCTTAGCCTAACTGCTAGCGATGGCTTCCTCCTCTCCCTCTCTCTCCCCTTCCCTTTCCTGCTCGGCGTGTGGTATGTTGGAGGCGGAGTTGCAGTCTTACACGCTTCTCTGCGCTTCCATTAGAGCGGCAACCTACCCAAATGCCCATAGTGACTGTGTCTGCCCCCCGACCACTGAAACCAAAAACAAAGAGAGGAGGAATCAATCACAAAACATGATAAAAATCAACACCTCCTCTACTAACGTAAATAGAGACAACAAGATAATTAAATGTGGGCTCTTGAATATAAGATCACTGTCTCCTAAATCACTACTAGTAAATGAGCTGATATCTGATTTGAATATTGATTTACTCTCCTTGACTGAAACCTGGCTTAATGAAAATGACTATGTGGGTATTAATGAGTCAACCCCTCCTAGCCATTTTAATATTCATGTTCCTCGGGATGGTCGAGGTGGTGGAGTTGCAGCTATTTTTAA
>OMLB01025162.1:1893-12759 GCA_900302555.1 Myripristis jacobus
CCATATTGACCCCCCATCACTCTCCCCAGCCTTCACCCTTTACCCTCAGAACAAAACAGCTGGACGGGGGAGGGCTTTGCTGCAGGTCCAGACCTATCATGTTAAAAGATGACACATCTTTTGAAGAAAGTGGGCAAAAGGGAGAAGAGGCGGTTTCGAGAGAGAAAACATAAACAAAGGTGTTTTAATACGATGGTCGCCAGTGGCACACAAAGAAAGGTGGAGGGGCGCGAAAGAAAAATTGCCTGCAATACAAACCCCTTGAATGACAGTCTGGAGACCCCAACCATGAAACATAAACCTTGTTTGTAAAGACTGGATGTAGGAGAATGGGTTTTCTGTGTGTCTAATAGTTTCTGTGGTCGAGCCCTCTTCAGCTCTGCTGGGCCCATCGATGGGTTTGTCATTACAAATGCATGCTGAGCTTCCTTCAGACACACAGAGCTTTTTGATTCCTGGTGGAGATCTCAAGGTTTTAAAATATGCCAAATATTTCCTGATGAATTTGCAGGGAAATGGGTGTAAAATTATGTGCAATACATCCAGATATTTTCTATGTGATGTAATAGTGTGGCCATAAAACAATGGCATCTCGGGTTTCACTTTTTTAGTCTGTTTAAGTGAGATGTAGCTGCGGTGAACCCTTGCAACAGCAGATAGAAAATATGTGACATTGCCAAACAGTTTGGGGGAAAAAAATGCTTTTTCTAACTGAAGCTACTTAAAGGGAAATTAAAGTGAAAATTGGAGATCAAGGGTTTAAGATACTTTTATATTTTGTTTGTTTGCCTTTTTGTCATGCTTTTCAATCCAGTTAAAGACTCCTCATCTCAGAGTGGAAACACTTTTGATTAATATGTACGAAAACATCAGCGCATTGCATGTGTGTGTTGGGGAAACAAGCCTAAAGATCTCTGAAACCCCTAAGAAACCGACATAGCCCCTCTTGACGGTTTTAAAATGAATATCCCCTGATACCATATCACCCAATCGTCTGTTTTGACACTTGGCTTTGATCAATAGAGGTTCAGCATTGTGGTTGAACACACGCCCTATTCCCCACAACCCCTTTAAGAGGTCATGAAAAGCACCACTGTACATCAAAACAACCAACACTCTCCCTGCCACATCATCCAACATGACACATGTGAGACAACACTGACCACAACAATGGCTCAACCCCTTTGATGGTAAAATGCCTGAGTGTTTATTTACATCAGGCAGCCTCCTTGCCTGTCCATCAGTTTGTGTGTGGCGGACTGGGGGTCTTTGAAGTCATTGTGGTGCAGCGGTGACGCAGCATCCCGCCCAGGGAATGGAGTGAGGCAGCCATATTGGCAGCACTTGTTGAGGACACACTGGCTCGATCCGGGGGGGAGGGAACTTTCCCCTTTATGTCAGCGACGATGAGCGTGCAGCTGCGTTGTGGTTTTTTGATTGGTGCGATGCAAAGTGTGGCGGTGAGGGTAAGGGGGAAACCCTTGAATTCGGGCTAACAATCAAAGTGCTTTGAATCACAACCATCCATGCCTGTCATAAAGATGTAAGTTAATCCACGGTCATGTTGACTGTGTTGGAGATAATCGGCAATGAAAGCAAAATGGGGGAAATGTGGGGAAAATGGCCAAAGTCCCCAGATGCCTGATTATTGACAACCGTTATCTCATAAACACAAACATGCATGCAAATAGAGACCCATACGCTCATAATAATGAATACACACACAAACTCACATACACACACACGCATACCATTCCCATCACCAACACTACTACTGCCACAGCTATGCAGAGACCAGGCACCAGCTTACCCTCTCCACCCCAGCCCCCCGCTTTATCCCACAGTGTTAATTAAAGCTGAAAGGTTACAAAAGGTGGGAGCCAATAACAAGGCCACATATTACATTTAAGTTGCTTCTTCTCCTTACACCCTCTCAATAATTCATGCTATCAGAGTCTACAAGGAAGTGGGGCCTCTCTTCCTCCCAGGAAGCCTCAGACAAGGATCATCTGTCCTCTGGCTCATTCTAAGTAAGGAAGTGTGGGCAACAATACATACCAAGCCAGCCCCAGCCTCATAAATAAATATGGTGATTGTTAATGGGGTTTAAAATTACTCATCCTCTTCTCCCCAGCCGACTCCTAGTGTGACCACTGTGGCATACAAGCACATGGAGGTTACATGTCCCTGCAGATAGAATGTCTGGCACCAGTAATACCACAAAATGGCCACACTGCCTCCACTTCCTCGTCTTTGTCATCATCCTTATCTTCCGAACTGTTGTCGTCCTCACCTTTCCCCTTGTTTCAAGGTGGCAGGTTTTTTTTGCTCACCTTCTCCCTCATTTCAAGGTGGTTTTCCACCAGTGGAGGGCAATTGTGTGTGTGTGTGTGTGTGTTTTTTTCCTCCTTTGCACTGTTTGTCTGCATCCAGGGCTCCTTTTCATTTCTGTGCTGCTGAGTGTTTACTGATTTCTATCAGTGTTTGAATGTCATTACACCTGCGGCCACCAAGGCTATCTTTCTTGAGGTGTATTTTGTTTATCTTCTTTCTGAATTGATTTCACTCTGTTCAAGCATATGCATTCAGCAGACTGATAGCCTTAGTTGACTCATGTAAAGAGATACGTCCTGGACATGTAAAGAATGTTGTTTCGGTAATTTTTAGAGAAATATGCCATTTTGCACTGTATATACCGGTGTTATGACTTTTATAAAAATGTTTGACTGATTGCAATTTAATACTAAAACAATCTTCTGTTTCCACCCACTTGTAGCTGAAAATATATTTTTCTTCTAATACAGAAATTCAGAGCACAGAACATGCACTGTAAAAGAAATGTAAACTGTCTATGGTTTGTGTTTATACTAGCATTGATAAACATCATGAATTCAGACAGCATCTGGCCTTAAGGACGGTGTTTATTTTTCTACTGTAGAAGAGCGATATTTCTGCCAGATTCCTCTGATTATGTTGCAACATTTCTGCTTGTTCGTGTTCATTTCCCTTTGCAATGAATCATCTGGAGTGTAGAGTATATACAAAAAATATGATGATAATAATAATAATAATAAAATCCATTTTTTTTGCATTTTTTTTAATCACCACAGTTGATATTGACATGAAAATATATTGGGCATTTTGTAGGCAACAAGTGATCAGTATTATTATCGTTGTTGTTGTTATTATTAGTGTTACCTTTTTGTAAGGGAATGATAATAAAAAGTACATTTACAGTTGTGCAGTACAGTGTATGTGGAGCGTCTGAGCTTGTCAATAGTCTTCCCTGCACTATGGCGTGGTGTAGTGTTTCTCAGTGAGTCGGCTCGATTGCATGCCTGTATCTCCCCCTCCAGGACAACTTGCATCATGGTCCCTCGCTCCCTCAGCGTTAGGGCTGGAGGAGGCAGCCGCTGTAAAACCTCTCTCCAGCCACGACCATTCCCATCCTCAGATTCTATAATCTGTCATTCAAAAAAGAGAGAGAGAGAAAAAAAAAAACATTTCAAAATAAAATATCCAACAGGCAAATGATGCTCTGTTGTGCGACAAAATAGTTCTAGGAGGTAACCGGGCAATTTGCCTGAATTTGGTAATTCCCAGCCCCATTCCCATCTCTGTTCCCTACTCCCCAGCGCCAGCCTGAGCTGATAACAAGTGAGTGCACTCCCCAGAATGATGGATGGGCCTTAGCCATGGGCTTGTCAGAAGAGGGTGCAGGGCCATATGGAAGTGGCATATGGAAGCTCATAGTGGAAGATGGGGCAAAAGGAGGGGAGTGACAGAGATATACATTAAAGACACTGCTTTGCTCTTAAAAATGCAAGGTTCATCAGTTTAGTGGGAAATATCAGTCAGTGGCTTCCTTCTGCGGAATGGGAGGCGGGCAAACACAAGCAGATGCAGGAGGTTACCCTGTCGTGATTACAGGGAGTTTCTTCTTTGATTCCGTTTCATCTTCGGGCTACAACCATGATTTGCAGTTACGAGCAGAAATTTTTCAAGGATTTGGAAAATTTAGGTGAATGTCCAAAAACACAAACTCTGTACAGAGAGAAAGAAAATTAAAATTAAAAACTTTAGAAAAAAAAAGTAAAAATCCAAAGGGGCTTCTGTACAAAATAATGAAATAATATGAGACTTTGATTTTAGTTTTTTCCAGCATTTTAGTATCGATTCAGTGGTTTTTTTTTCCAGTCACAATTAATTTCCAGTTTAATTCAGAAGAATGCCTGCACACAAGCTCACCCATGTAGTCCTGTGAACAAGTATTAATTATGTTTTCAGATCAAGTCATGATCAGTCTATTTTTGCCTCTTTTATCTGTTTGAGCATGTGTGTGTTTGTGTGTGTGTGTGTGTGTAGGAGTGCACATGTGTGTGTCTGTGCATATGTGCATGTGTACCATCAGGCGTGTGTATGCGTGTCTGTTTGTCTGTCTTTCTCAGTGCCCTGTGGAGTGTCTGTGGGCCCTGAGGAACTCTGTTTGATTGTTTAAAGCCCTTCTTAATTGGCGCTTTGTCTGTGCGCTCCTAAATGAGCCGGGACACCCACGGTGGGGGTTCCCGTGGAGACCGTGGGCCGTTTGACAGCCCCCACGGTGGGGCCTGTCCCACAACCCCTCAAACTGCCAGCCGCATGACAGCGGCCCGTGCTGCACCACCCTGGCCAATTAAAACTCAGCTGTCAGGACCAGACACTATACTAACACTGGGTGACTGAGTGTGACTGTGAGATAGCAGAGAGAGGGAGAGAGAGTGTATGCGTGTGTGTGTGTGTATGTGTGTGTACGTGTGTGTGTAGGGTTTTTGTGTGCTCCTGCAATCATTAACTGATGAATATAACCCCTCTCTGCTTGGCTTCCTCTGCGTTTGTTTGTGTATGTATTCATTCCTGTGTCATAAGGTGTATGTGAGGCACTCATGCCCATGCATGCTTTAAAATATCCATCCATGGTTAGGGTGTCCAAACTGCCTGTGTGTGTGTGTGTGAGTGTGTGTGTGTGTGTTTAAAAATGGAGAAGGTGTGTGCAAGTGTTCTTTGTGAATTGAAGTGCTCGGCAGACTGGCTGTATTGGGTTACATGCAGACAAATTTGTAATTCGGAGTAATCACTTAGGACAAGCCCTTACACCATTTTATCTGGTCATGACTGTAGGCCAAAGTCAATACTTATAGTATAGTAATGAGTAGGGGCTAACTGAGCGCTTTTTATTAAAGCTCTGAGGAGTGAATCTGATGCCAGCCTGCTTCCCTTTGAAAATATATCATTCTCTCTCTGTCTTGCGCTCTCTCTCTGTCTCTCTCTCTTGTCTGTCGACTTGCAACTTATATCCAGTGTTAGGCAGACTGTTGATAGCTAGTTGCAGCGCTTCTGCCTCTGGTTTTCAACCACCCCTTCCTTTGTTTTCTAACAAAATCCCTCCAAAACAAGAAGAAGTATCCAACAACAACAACAAAAAAAGAAATATAAATAAGCACTTCTCTCCCAAATCCCGCAAATAGCTCTGTGAGACGAGTTTGATCAAAATCGCATATTCATGTTTAAGAAATTATTTCACTGCAAAATGGGTTATTATGTCAAGAGATTATTTTGGAATGACAGCGATGAGTTAAACCCCCCCGTTGGCCAGATCCAGATTTGTAATCTGAGATTCCAGCATGGGGCAGAGATTCAGTTTAATCCCCGCCGCAGGCAAAATACAGTTATTGGAAACTTCTCACCTCGTCATAACCATGTTGGAGCATCACATAAAAGCTCACCTCAGCAATATAAAATCCTCGACGTTCTTTTCAACAAAGGGGATCGTCTTACCCTATAGTCTCCTTATTGAATCTTCTGCCTCTCTGTGGTAGATATGCTATATGTCGTGAACAATGTAACATTGTTGAGAAGGTGCACCAGCACTGTACCCTTGGGCTAGTCTGCGAAGGAGCATGATTTGATTGACAGACAGTTTCTATGGAGGTAAGTAATAAAGTCAGAGTCAGAACCGGTGCAGCTGCATATCCACCTTTCACCTGCTGTGTGGCTGAATAAAAATACATGATATTCTTTTTCAGTTTGGTGTGTAACATGAACAATACACCTTTATGGATAAAAATACAGATTGGCTGAGGACAGATAAATAAGCATGGGCAAAGTACAATAACGTTCTAACGGGAAGAGCTGAATAGAAATGATTTTTTCCCTTGCAGCTCAAAGGAATAAAATCTGTCGAAAGGGTTGAAGCAGAGGACAGCAAGTAGACTGGACCAATCATGACATCCACCTGTAGAAAGCTTCACCTCTTTACTGCTTTCATTAGAGGTATCAACATAGCGCATGATGAGTACAAATGCTGCACAGTAATCACATGCACATGCACAAATGTGCACACACAGACATACACACGCACGCACAGATCTCATCCTCTGTGTCCTGCATCTGGAAGTTGCTCCATGAAAAGTGGCTTCTTCCTGCTCGAGCTGGAAACATTTTCCAACCAGTGGAAGGCTTCTTCTGGGAGCTGGCCCACATCCAGGAACACTCAGGCTTCACAGCTGTCTTACAGCGTTTAAACGCAGCATATGGTACCCAAGTACCATTGTTTCACCACTAAAGACCCTGTTTTTTCATCAGGGAAGAAAGGCCATTTAACGTCAATTTCACTTGGAGAGAAGAAAGAAGTTTTGAAATTGAAAACTAGGCTGTGAGAAAAGAGTGATACGCTTTTTTTTTTTTTAGGTTATTTTCTTCGACCATCACTAATTTTGGCAGTGATGACATTTTGATTCGCAGCCTGTGAGTTTGTGAAACAACACCATCTGTGTGCTTTCCTCTAATTAGGGTAATAGCCACAAATATTACTGCAACAGTTCCTCATGACAAGCTGTTACATGCCAATGTGTGAAGACTTTTCTGGATTTGATAGACACAAGTTAGCGACTGCACTGATGGAACTGAACAGTTCAGGGAAACTAATGTCGCATTCCAATAACCATCAGAGGGCCATGTCTTTATCTTAAGCACTTTTCACCTCATTATCATTTGGCATTGCTTCAGTGTAATACTGTGCGTGCCTATGTCTGTTTGGCTTTCATTTTCAAAATAAAAATTAAGGTTATGGCTTTGTTTGTGTTTCTTAATCTCTGTTTCCTGTATGCATAATTTTATAGGGGCACCTTTTTGAAATGGAAAAGACAGTACACATTATCGTGTTTTCCAAAGACAATAAGACCTTTGTGCCGCGTGTGATGAGAGCGTGACTGCAATTACCAAGCTTCACCTGCTGTGCAATGCGTTTCACATTACATCAAAAACAATATCATATTAATCATCAAAACCTGACAAAACATTTTATTTTAGGACACACGATACATCACATTATCTTCTCAATCTCCTTACTTCATTTTCTTTGGTATCATTTGAACCCAAAATCTGACATTAACAAATGGAAGTTAATTTGCCTCCCTCGGAACATGTTATAATCAGTCTAAAGGTTAATGTTTCTGCTAATTTATAAATGCAGGATTGCTGTCAGCATGAGGGGGAAATGGTTTTGAAAGGCCTGACATTGTAAATTAAGCCTGTCAGATCGTCTCTCAGCGCCGGCGGATCAGAAGATGCCGTAGTCTATGATGTCAGACAGGCAGGCAAACAGCCCTGGGGGACAGACCTTGCTCCCTCACTCCCAAATACCGGAACGCCAGGAATTATGTGGCTTTGGAAAGGTAGCTGGGCACTCCACTAGGCAGACAGGCGGGGGGTCTCACCTTTAGGGCCTGTGCTCAGTGGTTGAAACAGTGTGTGATGTTGATGGCTGATGAGATTTTAGCTAATTTAGGGAGACTCGGAGTAGAGGATCATTGGAATGGAGATGTCATGGTTTGCCAGTGCCAGTGTGGTGCATTGTGGGGCATGAGAGCCAGGCTCTCAGATGATGTGTCTGTGGTTAAATTTGCACTATATGGTTATTCTGACCCTTGTCCCCTTTTACCACTCCAGCAAAGCAAGTAAAATAAGCTCATTTTCTTGCATTCTTGATTTATAGATTGACTGGATAGTAATAAATGGCATGTGTGGGGTAATTTTGGTCTACTGCTGGCTGATTCAGACATGGTCAAACATTAAGAACTGGTCAAAGAGCAGTCTGTGCCAGACGGGCTGTCTCTCTTTTGGCTTTTCCTCGCTCCCTTTTATGTGCACGCAGAGGTTGGATAGCAAAGTTTGATTGTGAGGAATAACCCCGGCATATGCCAAGTTCACATCAACTGGCTTTCCCTGAGAATTGCTCCATTCATGGTAAGTGTTACAGAGCCTTGTGGGATGGAAAGAATTACAGCTCTACAGTAAAGCCTATAAGCCAATCAGACATTGGGGGGTTGTTAGTGGGGAAGGGGGGACAGCCAAGCTCTGACAAGCACCAATCTAGTCCTGCTGGTGAGATGATGAGGCCACGAAGCAAGATAAAGATTATTTCAAACTTGTGGCAGAATCTCCCCCCGAAAAATTTGATCCAGGCAAATTTCTCTCTCAATGGGAGGAAATGGCAACCGACAGATTAGACATCTACGGCTATAATCTGTATAAAGCTTTGAAATGTATATGGGCTTCAGGCCAAAATCAGTCCCCCCCTCTCTCACACTCACACACACACACAGACAAATGCATATGCATACACAGAAAGCAGGACAACCAGAGGAGTTGGCCTTGCACTGATCGAGAAAGGCCTGGTCTGACTGGATTCTTGTCCATCACGCATCTGTAGCAGTTCCAAAAAAGTGTGACAGCTCTGCAACTGTGTCTCTTTGTGTTTGCGGTGTGAGCAGCATGTGGACAACACTGCTGGCCTCATGACTCAACTCCAGATGTAGAGAGCAGATGAGAGGGGAGAAGAAGAGAGAGAGAGAAAAAAAAGGATCTGTGTTTGTATGCGTGTGTATAGCCCCTGTGCAAAATGCTAGCTTTCTCCTCTACACTGGCCGTCATTACTGCAGCCTGTCAGGACCCAGTCTAATGGTGCCTCACCTGACAGCCTCACAACCCCACACCAAACAAGCATCTTAGCAACAGGAGATGGAGGAGGAGGACGGGAGGGAAGCATAGCGAGGCCCCCTGGTGAGAAAATAAGAAGCTGGTGGAAAATGCAATCGATAGCAAACTCATCTTACTGTTTTTCAGTGAAGTGACAAAGCACCGAATTTATTGGCAAATCGCCACTTGAAGAGAGAAATGCGTTCGGTTGAGGAACGTCACTTTGTGCTTGTAGTGCAATTACCATGCTTGTAGGACTGTCCAAGCAAGGCACGTGCAGCTAGTGCTATTTTAAGGATTGGCAATTATGGTAAGGAGGTCAATTCGCTGTCTGACTTTTGGAGCGATTTGCTCTTTACTGTACCTCCAATTCTGCTGGTAGCATTAAACTTGCTAAATCCCTCAAGACTGAAAAGTAGGAGCAGAGGATCCATTTGATGAGGGTCAAATAGGAATATTGCTGTGCTGTGTGAATAGTGTCCAGCTCCCAGGGGGGGTTGCACTGTCCCTGTACCCCACTGATACTGTATCTCTCCATCTGCACCTTCCCCACTTCTCTGCTGCTGTTCAGAGATGGATGAGTGAAAGAATGTGCAGGTGTGTTGGAATTTTTTTTTGCCTCATCATCCATTTTCCAGTTTTTCTACAGAAAAAAAAAGATGTTGAGAAATCAGAATTTTGTTCTGCAGGCATATCCATCCATAATGTTAATCAACATAGTCATATTCATATATTCATGCACCTTTGTATTTTAACAAGGTATCCATGTTACATGAGAAATATATCTCACTTAGCTGATTCCCCTGCCATCATGGGTACAGAATAGAGATTTTTTTCTCTTTTCCTGGAGCCTGTACATGTCTGGCTGTGTCTTTGAGTTGACATTCCACTCTGTCTGTGTGTCCCTGGGCTGTTATGACCCCATGCTGGGGCTCCAGGGCCGAGCCAGAAGGGCCCGAGGTGCTTCACCAGGGTGACTTATAGCTGCTCTGACGAGAGACACACTCATTCACACACACATGTACGCGCGCTCACACAGACACACATATTCATGGGGATGATGCACACAAGTGCATCACATTTGCAAAGGTTGAGGGCAACTGAGGGTTGATGGCAGTCCTAAAGCCAGTCTCCACTAAAAGCTGACACCCACTCAGTCTGATGGCAGGCAGGTGAAGGACAAGCAGAACACAGCTGGAGAGTGTGGTGTTTACAATGGATAGTCCTTACCACGGCCAAAGACACAATTTACATACACACACAATTTTTTCCAGGGAAAAAATCATCTCATTCTCAGTCTTAAAAAAAATTGTTTTGTTTTGTTTTTTGTTTATTTTTTAAACAGGTGAAAAATCTGCCAGTTGGATGAGATTGTCCCATTTGTTTCCAATGGAGTTTCATTTGTTTCAGGAATGTGTCTGTGATTGAGTATAAATATGTTGAAACAAGGCAGATTTTTTTTTCAGTGCTTCATTCAGTATCTCCAAAACATGGAGAATCTAATCTGCCAAAAACTGTAACAATTTTGTCAACCAGTTAGGAAATTTACTGTCCTTTTTTAAAAAAAATGTACTATTATATATTTTGTTGAGCTAAAAATACTGAATACTGATAGTGAAACTTTAAAAAGGAGATTGAAGTTGTCAACTACCAATGGCTTACCCCCTAAAATTAATTAATGTACACATACCACCATGCACACACACACACACACACACACAAACCTACACGTGTATAACTAACCCCCCTCCACCTGCGCACCTCAAGTCCAGTCCCACCATTGCACACACTGTTCTCGCTGCCCCGTAGCCCCACCCAGTGTAGAGATGAAGGGTGCATGACGGTGCTCTC
>OMLB01025162.1:12779-26399 GCA_900302555.1 Myripristis jacobus
GTGAAGCAACCAAAACACCTGCAAACCAAGCCCACACACACACACACACACACACACACACACACACACAAACCTACACGTGTATAACTAACCCCCCTCCACCTGCGCACCTCAAGTCCAGTCCCACCATTGCACACACTGTTCTCGCTGCCCCGTAGCCCCACCCAGTGTAGAGATGAAGGGTGCATGACGGTGCTCTCCTGGACATGAGGATTTAATAGGTGACCCTGGGCTGCATGCTGGGTCCCCTGCTGCCTGGGCTCATCCAGCCGTAAAATGAGGCACAGGCAGGACCCGGCTGGTAATGAGAACTGGCATTTTGCTCAGGATAACCTCAGGAAAATCGCTTCTATAAATACCTTCTATAAATAAAAGTGTACCTTGGCCCAAGACTGCGTAAGGGGCTTTCTCTGAAAAGGTCATCTATTGCCCCGACTCTGCCACGACTCACCATGCTCTTTTTTTTTTCTTCTTCTTTCCCCATACCTCAGTTTCTATGTCCTGTTCCTCTCCCTGTTTTTCTTTCCTCTTCTTATTTTATAGGAACTTTGTGATTTAACTGCAGATAACAGTGTGTTATTACTCATGTCACGCAGACTCCTTCATCCTCCCATCCCTTTATACACATCTTCATCGTTCTTTCTTCATCTCTCTCCGTCACATGTGTACGTGTGTGTGTGTGTGTGTGTTCACACCATAGCCATGTCTCATTTCATCAGCATTGCCCTCATTAGACTGGTGGCTGACAGTTATAACAGGTATTGTGCTTATAGCAATCTACAAGTGATCTGCTAAATAATGTATGTTATATTTCCTGTCTTTTCTGTTTTTCTATCTAAATCTATAATGGTATAAAAGAACTGAGAGTGTGAAACCAGTGTGGCAGTCTGTGATGACCGTTGCAGCTTACATAAATCAAGATTTCATTCATACTAAACAAGCAATGGTTGTTTGTTTTTGTTTTTTTTTCATCCTAATGGCTCCTGTTCTCTGTGGGACTCTTCAGGACACAGAGGGAGCCAAGGCCCATCGCTCTGTAGGCCAGGTCAGTACTTAAACACCGCTTAGCCCCACATTTTACTGCCTGTGGGCAACTTAAACTGATTAGCCTCGACCCTACTAGGACTGGCTGACCTCCCAACGCATCCAATACCACTTATTGATCAATATCCATATTGATCAGAGCCCCACCATGTCAGACCAAGGGCGAACATTTCTATTGATTTGACCAGATTAGAGAAGACAAAAGGTTGCCAAATCAGTTTAGATGCAACCTGCCAATGGGATATGACAGTGAGTTGCATGGGGATTTCCAGCCAGGATTAGATTTGATGAGTGTTAACTGTGGAACTGATATAGCTATGGGACTGTACCGATCCATAGGTAATCAAGTAACACAGTATGTTAATGCAGTCATGCTTGCCCTTTAAATGCATGAGGTTATACCAATCGATTTACTGGACTCTAACCTAGCATTAGATCAAATGCAGATAGAGTAATTTCTACTGTAAGTATGGGCTGGGGAACAGGAGGTAACCAGTGAAGTGCAATAAATGTGGCAGATCTATTTTCATGACATATCAAATCCATGTATACTGCAAGCCTTTGTTCCTTTATCAAAAGTGCCGAATTTCCGTGTGTACATTTCTCTTAGCATTATCCAAGCAACTTAGTCAAGTTTCTTAATTGTTGCACTGTTGCCTCCCTAAGCAGGTTCCGCCTCATGTCCTTTGAATTGTACTGGTCCAAGCTGAGGCTCCTATACACAGATATAACCTGTAGGAGAGAAAGTAATGATAACGATACTGGGTACAGCATTTCAACATCAATAAATCCTTACCTATTAAAGTAAAATTTCCACACTGAAACATTGATACTGTTTAAAAACAGGGACTGATGACTTACATTGTGTTTGCCATTTTGTTTTTTAGGGTACAATTCCAATTTTTCCAATGACAAACTTGGCAAACATTATACACACAAAAAGCAGCATCTACCATGGAGGTTTAATGGGAGAAACTGCTGCTGAGTCAGCAAGCCCTTGCTCATTCAATTTTAGGGGTTAACATTGAAACCTGGGAGCTAACATTTCTGATTTATATTGATGGGTTCTTTTTTTCCTGAAACTATCCCTTGGTGACCTCACCAGATTAACTTTTGGCTGTTTAGTCACAGAGTAACAAACATAAAGCGTCAAGCAACAAAATGGCACCAGAGACAACAATGTAAATCAACAGTCGAAGCTTGTAAATAGTGCTGATATGATTTAGGCTGGAATTTTCCTCTTAATTCTGAGACATTTGTGTAGTTACTGTGAAAAAAAAAACAAGTTCGTTGCCAAGAAGATTGGCAGCCTCTACTGGCCGCCACACTGCATTTTACATTGTGCCACTGCTGACTGAAAAATCTCTCCAGTCCCTCCATGTTTACTCTCCTCACTCATCAAAAGAGAAAATGCTTTACTGAAGAAGCCAATGTCCACTTTGAGACAAAAAACCACAGGGGTTATGGGAAAAGTTGTCTTAATTTTGAGAAACATTAGCACTAAGAACATCACTGCTGTGAGATAGAGGCAACAAATCCTCTCAACCATGGTGTTATTTGTTTCCAGTTATTATCTGCCAGTATTGCAGTTAATTTGACAATGACACATTGACGCTTAAAAATGCTACACCTGTTGACTAAAATGATTTGAATTAAGATTGTTAATACATGTTCAAAATTAGTACTATTTAGATGTGGCATCCTTGTCTGTGTTGTCCAGTCTACTGACTGCATAGGGTCTGACTCTCAAGAGCAGCACTAATGTTGGGGCCGAGCTTGCTCAGTCTTCAGGGTTGCTTCCTGAGTCACACAGTGCCATTAGTCGTCTTTCCACTGTCGTGCCACTGTGAGCGAGGGCTGTCTTCAAGCCAGATGGTGATAATCGCCCTCAGCCTCTAGCTTCAAGAACAAAAAACATTCGTATTTCCACTTTTGTGCCAATAGCCCCGCAGTCTTGACCCATCCATGCACATGAGTGAGAAGTAGGAAGCAAGTGGTCTCCAAAGTCTCCACACCCGGCACCAACTAACCACTGCAGACCCAAGGGATTTTTTTCCCTTTGGACACCACTTTGTGCGTTATGTGCCTTAACTGGCTTGTACTGAGACCACATGTTTTTCAGTTTTGGTGGACCTGTCCCTGTGTGTGTTAGGTCCCCACCAATGCCAGCTCTCTCACATATTGCATAACGTCTTCATTTTGGCATTGATTTGACGTTGGACATTGTCCTCTGCCCAGATAGTGAGCAGAGCTCTAATGTCCTCATTTAACCAGTGCTGCTGGTTGTACAATTTGTTGTGGTCTTGATGTCTCTCAGTTTTGTCTGTAAAATTTTGCATGTATTGGCATATGTCACTGTGGTAGCCTGGTTGTTTGGATAGGAGAGTAGTTTGGTGTGGCCCATGTGTTTTGCTGTGAGTTTGTGTTCCATGCATGTGTCCACTGTTATTCATATTGCCTATGCCGTGGGTCTTAAGGATTCCTTTCCAGAGGTCACTGCTTAAACCAACCCTTGCATTGAAGTCCCCCTTGACAAGAAGTTTGTCCTTATGATCTGCCCCTCTGAAAATTTCTCCCAGGTCATGGTAAAAAGCGTCTTTGACCCCCTGGGTCAGTTTGCAAGGTGGGAGCATACATGCTGGCAGTGGTAGTACATTGGTTTCCATGGATAGGAAGATGCAGAAGATCTGAGTAGCAAGTTGGAAGCTTCTGAAGTTTGCCCAGATGGAATTGAGAACCATGAAGCCCACTCCTGTTTTTCCTCTTGGGGTTTCCCAGAACAGATCAGGTTATAGCCTTCCCCTTGTTCAACCAGGGGCCTTTGCTCTGCTAAGTGGACTTCACTGAGGGTAGCAATGTCTATGCTCAGTCTGTCCATCTTTCTTGCTATCAAAACTGAGCACCTTTGTGGTCAGTTGCTATCATTAGAGTCAAGCACTGAGCAGGTGTTCCAGCATGCAACTTTTGAGTGGATTCCATTTGTTTTTTTGACCACAAGGAGAGATGCCCATTGGCTGTGATAAAGCCAACTTGGTTTGAAACAGACAAGCTTTCTTTAGGCCAACTTTTCTAGGCATTTCTCCTTGGGGAGCAAGTAGCACTGTCCCTAGTAAGGGCTGCTTGGCCACTCAGGTTGCTGCTGGATGATAATCATTCAACATTCAAATGATCAATATCCTGAGCGACTTGTATGTTGGTTTGGGGGTTGCAGCTGCCAGTGCCATCCTACACCTACCACCACCTTTGCCTCTCTCCCATCATTATAGGATTCTGAAAGGGTAGGACTTTTTCCCTCCTCCTTGTGCTGAGATATGATTATAGTGCAGATTGGCTTACACACACCAACCCCACTCTTTCAGCTCAGTGTTTGACCATAATGGCTCAGTGGACTAAGACTGCTATGGCAATAATGGCTATGGTACACGCACACAAACATACAATATCCTTTATTAAGCCATGGGAAAGCATGCTTCCATCCCCATTAAATATTGATGCCCTGAGTGAGATAAAATGAGTGAATAAGTCATGAAACACTGGCAACACAACACTCAAAGCAACAGGGAGCATGTGGACATTTGCAATGTGTGAATGTCTCTCTCTCTCTCCCTCACACACACACACAAAGAAAGAGAGAGATTGCATTCCAAAATCAGAGGTGGTCTTACCAAATGCAGAAAGAATTTAGGAAGTGGGAAACCAGAAATAGATGTGGCTATTGCTTTCAGGCTTTTGAGGAACTGCAATAATCGTTGACACTGAATTGACCACACTTTGTCCCTTTAAAGTGGTTCATGAGCATTAGATGCTAATAGTATGGGTACTTTTACTAGAATAGATATGGTTTATCCATACCCTTAACTTGGCCAGCCGTATGTATGAATTGGCAGCTATGTGTTGGACAAATTAGCCCTGGAGGAGCCTTTCTCTTTCAAAGCTAAATGACAGCTATTGAAAGATCGAGGTTCATTCGCTGATATTGGCTCTGAAAGTCGAGGAAATGGCTGCTTCCCTGCCAGTGTCCCTGGCGGTCTCATTTTGCGGACATCACTTTTTTGGGTCAGTGAGTTAATACTAAAAATATGTCCTGCCAGAACCTTGCCATTTATCTGGGTGGGTATTCTGTGTCAAGCTCAGCATGGCTAATTCTCTCAGGGACTCCCCTCTGCTGTGGAAGACAGACCTGACTGGCAAACTCACACATTATCACCACAGTCATCTGAGCCGCCTCTCCTCTTCAACTCCCCTCATTCCTCTGCTGAAGATCTCTCCCTCTCTCGATATAAAGTGCCAGAAAACAGCAGGTTAGGCACAAGTCACAATGCAAGAGCCGGCAAATATAGCCTTCATGTAATTAGGTAAGCCATTAGACAAACCTTTCTGTTGCCTTGTGCCAGACATTGCGTAGAGCCAGATCTTCAAGGACACTTTTCTGTTTGATCACTGTAAATGTTCCTGTCTTCCTCAATTGTATTTAGTCATGTAGTATGCCAATCTGTATTGGCAACTTCTCATTTGCCCACCACCAGTCCAATTTAACCTTTTTTTTTCCAGGCTTTTTGACATACAGGGGAACTTATCATCAAACTGAAATCCATTTAAGTTACTCTTACAAAGTACTTACAGAGTGCCCCCCAATGCAATGTGTGTTTTTACCGATCAGGCTTTTTTTCAGGGAGGAGAATTCATAGGCCTGTCAAGTGAAAAAGAAGGCTGAATGTGGTCATTTATAAGGAGCGACTGCAGCACAAAAAGCCATGAGGAGCCATTTTGGTGCTGTCAGAGGGTTTTGTGGCTCTAAAAGGCTGTGGTGATGTGCTCTGACATTTGGGGTCTTGTACGGTGCTTTTAAGAGCTCTGCGTGGGCACTCTGCATCACACGCTGCCAAGCAAGACAAAAACATACCTGTCACTAGCAAACACGTCTACTGCACTTAAAGAGATTCTGGGCTGCTTTCATGCCCCCAGAGGTCTTGAGGTGACTTTGTGACATTGTTATACAGTACTGCTCTTTTTCAGCTGGACATTTACGCTACAGTACCTTTTGTGCTGAGGAATTTGTTTTGGTTTTTTTGGGGTTTTTTTTTTTGCTTCCTTCATGTGAAGAAATAGTGAATGTCCAGTTCAGGTTAGTCAGAGTCACCTTGAAGATTGAGGAGTCAGCCATGTGGCTCTCCAGTGCATAAAGCTTTTGAGGGTTTAAATAAAAAAAAAAAACTAGAAAATGTAGTTCTAATGTTTTTTAAATGTTTTATTTCTGATGATTGGTCAAAAGAACAAAAAGATTTATTTACTTTTGGTTGGTTTCATCATTCTTGCCCCTGGAAAATATGAGGATTACTAAAGAAAAAAATTTTCATTGATTTTTCACTCATTCTTTCATTCTATTTCTTGTCTCTCACATTCAAAGAGCTAGGCTTGTTTGGCTCCAGTATCCAAGTTTTAGCTCAATTCACTTTCTCCTTGCTCAAATGAATTGTCCTTCATTTATAACCACTGCCTTACAGGAAGGTCATAGTGTGGAAAACAAACAGAGGAGGACAGAGGAGGGACAATTCTCCATTTTACCCCCCCCTTACTTCCTTCCCTCTCTACTTTTCTCTTTCCCTTCATCCCCTGCTACCTTTATTTGCTACCCTATTAACAACTGTTACTGCAGCTTTAATTACGCCCCTGTGATCTCCAAGAGTGGCGGGCACGTGTCATCTCCCTCCCAGGGGAGCCTGGGTAATTACCAGCATCCATCCAAGGGCCGTTGCTCCTGTTCCTCAGTCGCCGTTGTGATAATCACACCGTCGCCGCTAACATCTGTTCCTTGGGCGAGGAGTCCAAGTGGCCCGAGCCTGTCACACCATGCCTTCCTGTGTCAGGTTTGACCCCTGACCCCACCCATGGCACCACAGGGCTAATTTGTTTACTCTGAGACAGGAAGGGACAAACCAAAATCCCACCAGAATGCAAACACTTCAAGGTTTAGATTTGGAGAATTTGTACGTGTAAAAATAATGCATGTTTTGTCTCATGCTGATTATTGCTCTACTTTCATGGGTTTGTCTTTTTATGACATTTGGGCATACAAGCTTTTGACTTGAGCTCATTGCAATCAACATATATTGGTACTCTGCCTACCTTTCAAGTCACTGTTTTCAGAATGAACCTCAGATCATGCAACCTCACTGCTTCCAAACAGCTGCATCTCATATCATGAAGCAGTAAATGCAGTATAATAATTGTATCAAATCCCACAAACGGGTTCAAATCCTGTCACATAGACAAGCAAAAATTAGTAGATTATTTTTAAGGCCAGTGATTTACTTGTTTTGCAGCAAATATCACAGCTGACACTCATATGACTGAAATGGAAACAAAGGATTTCTCCACAATGATGAGTACTGAAATCATTCCAAACTTTTTAAAATGCAGTAGTCTTTGGATAAATACAGAGACTTGGCAAATATTATTTGCTCCTGATAACAAACCAATGAGGTCTTTCAAGGATAACAAAATCTAAAGTCCAAAATCAGCATTTGGCATGCACTTCATAATGCCACAGCCATCTACTGTTGTGATATTTTAAAGACAGACTTGTCAGTCTTTAGATGAAATCTTCAATTTCAATCCTGCATTTTAGTGACCTTTTCTCCTGTTCACAGTGCAGCTGCCGAGAGAAGCTGCAATCAGTACTGTCAGTAAGACGGAGAACAAACCATCCTGCAGTCAGCACTATTCTCTGTTCTTAAAGAAGACAGGAGGACCAAATGCTGAACTAAATGCAGACCAGTCCACTAAATCCAATATAACCACTTTCATCTTTTTGACATTATAATGAGCATTATATACATTTTCTGTCTAATTGAGATTTTGAGTTGCACTCCTGTGATTGTTTATCTAGGCCTCTGTTTCAGCCTCATAGATACAGCAGGCTGACTCTGTGTCTGATGGGAATCTTCATCCAAACCAGGACCTTCACCCCGCTGAAGTATTACAGCAGAGTAGGAACTTGTCGATTTCTATCCACATCTCCTCTAGACTCCTCCTCTCATGTGCAGTGCATTGCAATTCTTGGCCAAGTTTTCATGGGAATAGAGAGGCACAGCTACAGAGTGGGAGTCGGAATTAGGGAGCAATCAGCATATAAATCCTCAGAGACTATAAAGCCATTTCCCCCTTTCTCAACGATGAGACACAGCAGCAAGTTTTGCCCCACTCACAAACTTTTCCCATAATGAGAGCACTTAGACGTCTCTGACCACACTTACACACAGAGAGAGCGGCGGAGGATTAAGTGTGGGTACAGTAGATGAAGGGATAGGTAGCTCCTCTAAATAAAGATATATTGCGTATTTGCAGCAGATGAGGTGGCAGAGTATAAAGAAGCATGGCGGCTTAAATAATGAAAAGCTTTCTGATCAAAGGGACGGGAAAAGCGATGTATTTAAGCAGGTCAGAATCTTTAAAAGCTGTTTTATTTATGCGCTTTTTAAAAGAAAGTCATAGTCAATATTTGGCAGCTGTGACATTAACGAGCAATGTATTAGAAGGGGGGAAAAATTCATAAATATGCATAAAGATATTAGGGGGGTGTTAACGGTAAGCACCTGTCTACTTAACCGTGACAGGAACTCTGTGAGTGACTTTACAGAGACCCCCCTCTCTCTCAGAGCCACATGTGTCCTTCTTTACTTAACGTCGCCTCTCCCTGCCACTGACAGTACCGCTGACAACCCGCACTCGCAGGAAAAAAGAACATGTTTTCAGAGATGTCAACAGACGATGGTGAAAGCTCAAGGTTAGGGTTGCTCTTTCACTCGTTCGTTGGCACACCCGCCAGCCTGCCTGCCTGCCTGCCTGCTCTTCCTTTGCACTCTATGAATATTGGCTATCCACATTGTGAAATTAATAATGCATTTTCATATTTTTTTCCCATCTCAATGTGTGGAATAGCGTAGCATCTGTCAAGTCGGCTTCTAAATCCAAACTGTCGAAAGTCAAAGGGTTATGCATCTTTTTTTTTTCTGTTTTGTCATCGAGAACTGAGCAGCTGTCAAAGGTATTAACTCTGACAGCGTGTTTTCTTACAGTTGGCATGTGCATAATTATTTTCGAAGTTTTATTATAGGAGGTTAATCATTATTCTTTGTCTCCTCTGATATGAAATATATAGGTTGTTGAGCAACATTTCTCCCAGTCAGATAAAATGCAATATGACAAGTGGTAACTATGAAAGCCTCTGCAAATGACGCAAAACTGTTTTGCTGCATTTTATTCGAGTGTTTGATTAGAGATTTGAAAAAAAAAATGGACAGCAATCTCTCATTAGAAATGAATGTTTTTTTTAATCATAATCTTGAATATTATATAACAAATTACAACATAAATTGAGTTCTCAGTCTTATTGTTAATAATTAACTTCAGCCATTCATCTCTCACCTCAACATGTTCTAGTATAATTCATATCAGTGATTCTGCTTTTAATCTGAACTCTCAGTCACAACATTACACCACTGTTGATTGGACCTCATAGAGGCACAGTTTTGGTAACTATAAATGGCTAAAGGGCTAAATGGATATGTATGCAGGTCACTATGCACTCAACCCAACTGTTTGTTCCCATGCTTCAAAGTCACACCACAGTGGCTCTGTCCTTCTGTTTAAGGGAGGTGGGGGGGGCAATGAAGAGACAGAGTGGAAGGGAGCGAGAGAAAGAAGGGGAGGAGAAAGTGAGGGCCATCTGGGATGACTCAACGTCCGTGTCGGGGAATGCTGAACGTTCCACATGCATCTCTACCTGTCACACGCCGTAGGACTCCAGGCTCAGACAGATGCAGGACCAAAGGTGCTGTTGTTTACCGCTATGTTCCCTCTCTCTCTGCCGCCCTCCCTTCATCCTCCCATCCTCTGTTTCCCTCTACGGGAGACGGACCCCCTCCTGCTCCAGTCAGGCGGTGCTGTGTGGCTGATCTGAATGTGATGGGATGGAGAGGCTAGGGAGGTGCGGTTGGATGTAGAGACTGAGGGCTCTGGTGGGTCAGAACCCAACAAGCTGTGCTGTGAAGCTATCTCTCTCTCTCTCTCTCTCTCTCTCTCTCTCTCTCTCTCTCTCTCTCTCTCTCTCCAGCCCTCCCAGCACCAGGTGGTGTGTTGCCTGCTCCCACCTGCTCGCCTGAGATGCCACTCTGCCTCTCCCAGACAACCACCACGTGTAATGCAGATTAGTTACCAACACAGGGTGAACAGAGAGAGTGGGATAGAGGACAAGGAGGTTAGTAAACAAGTATTTTAACTGGCACCCATCCTCGTCACAGTTCACCTCTGCTTTCTCTACACCTTTAAAATGACTTTGAGGACTTCATGCAATTGTAGGCTTGGTAAAAAATAATAGATGGCCATGTAAACCCCTCTTGATTTGTAGCATGAGCCTTTTGAGATGTTTTTGTGTTGGCTTTATATATTTATCAAATGATTTTACACTTGTGCTGTAATATACTACAACAGTGCCACTGGGTTGCTCTCTTATAACGCTGACCTATTCTCGATCACATGGTTCATCAAAACACACATCCTCCTTACTAGGGGCGTGTTGTACATGTTCTTGTCTTCCTCTTTGCCATCCGCTGTATTTGTTCTTTCCTGTGTTTTGTGCTCTTAAAGACAGAGAGAGGAGGGCCTCTCGGAGCCATGTGGGACCGCTGCTGTTGCGCGGCCCTGAGAGCCAGCCTTCTCAGACTTCTGGCCAACCTTCATGTTCGATCAATAACTCTCTATAGAGGCTCCATCTTTGAGTTTGTTTGTTTGTTGCACCCCTGCTCGCAGCGCTACTTACATCACAGCTTAGATGATGAAATTGATCAAGCTTGATGCTTAACCCCTTTATGAACTGAACAGTTGTGGAAATAAGATAGCAATGAAGAATTCTATGTAGGTCTTGAACATGTGCACCAAGGGAATAGAATAGAATAGAATAGATTTTTTTCAGTGTTTAAAACTGAGCCGCAATCTATTAACAGCTATTCATGTCTTCTTGTCACATCAGACTACTCATAATCTGTCCCAACAAGTCATTTCGTCTCATAATCAGTCTTATAATTTAGTTTTTTTCCTAAAACATAAGATTTTTTCTGGAACTAAGTATAAATATAAATATGTTGACAGAATAAGCGAGATCAGGCCACTGGCATCAAGAAACGGACACCAGAAAATTCTGGAAACAAGATGATTAGTATTGAAAACAAGTGGGATTTTCTCAGCCTACTGGGACTTTTTTTCATTTATTTTAAGAAAAACATGATTTTAAGATTCAGTTTGAGAGGAAATTATTTGATAAGACCTTTTTTTTTTTTGCAGTGATGTTTTGTTTCTCATGAAATCATAAAGGAGACTGATGTCATTGTGTAGCCTGAAGTTCCAGTGAACTCTGCAGGCGAGTAGAGAGATTTCCCCCTCACCAGCAGCTATTTGATACCCCACACAAAATGCCTTCGCCCTGGAAGATGGATGGACCCTGGCTATTCCGACAGAGGTCAATGATTTCCCTTCCCATGTCAGCTGAGAAGTAAACACCAGGACATAGGCAGCTATTTCAGCTCAGTGTCTGGACCCATGAGCTCTGCTGTGAAGCCCAAGATCCTTATCTCTGAGAAAAGAAAGAGCGCCCGCCCTCCTCCCTATCTCCTCGCCTCCTTCTCTCCCCTCCCCTGCCCTCCATCTCCACCCCACACTGCCCCGTTCTCTGTCCTCTTACCTTCATTACGCATTTTTTGTTTATGCTTGGGCGCAACTGTGGCTGCTCCTGATGGTTTGAGGTCAGGCGTGACTGGCCACGGGTTACTCTAAATAAATACACAGGGACTAGCCAGGAAGGAGCGGGTAGGCTGCGCTTGCCGCCAAATCACCCTTGATTAATCAGCTGGCAGATTCAGGGTGACTTTTTGTGTACACTTCCCTCCACCGCCATTCCTTCCTCTCATCAACCCCCACCCCCATGGAAGGCGATGGAATCAGGGCAGCACAGACAGGGCAGAGCAGGCAGCCAAGCAGATGGAGCATTGCCACACAGCCCTGCCTCTGCAACAAATACACACAGTCAATAAAACTCACACTCACACACTCACACAAACAAGCACAAGTGCAAGTTCTCTTAACCGACTCCTCCAGCCTGTGGTCGCTTACTAAAGTGACAGGAGGTCTTTTCTTCAGCGGAGGCCAAACACATGGCCTGTTGTCACATACTATGGAGTGAACAAAAAGCAGCACGATGCAGGCGGCTGTGTGCATGGTGAAAATTGGCAGAATGAGAGCTGTTCATGAATATTAATAATTTAAGGTCATGTCTGCACACATTTTCGAAAACATAACTTAATTTCTCTTGTTTTTAGAAAAGAAAAAAAAAGCTGTCCACATAGGAGTGTTTTTGAAAACTGCAATGCAAAAGTTTCAAGTCTCTGCAGTTTACAAATGCAGGTACACAGACAGTTAAACCCCCCCATGTGTCATGTGGTGGAGTGCATACCATGTATCAGGACTAAATCGTTACTGCAGCGATTCTGAGCCAAGCCCCTCGCTGCATATTATCCACCTCAGTCTCCCCGCCTTTCCTGCCTCTCTACTACTGCTGTCGAATGAAGCAGAAATGTTGGGCGACTGGATGGAAAACTGCATCTGATTACGAAAACAAGAGTGAGCTGTTCGTATGGACCTCCAACAGTGTGTAACTATTGCTGAAAGTTACAAATGAATGCACATTGTTAAAATAATGGAAATGTTTGAAAGTTCCAGCTGTGTGAGACCAGCAACTCAGCTCTGAGTATATGCAAAGAAGCAAAGTGGTGGTAATGATGTCAGCATTATAAGATAAAAAGGAGAACATCGGTTTTTTTTTTTGGTTTTTTTTAAATTCACATCATTTTCCAAAAGTTGGATTTTCAGTGGCACAAAATGTCATTTTTGTGTGTACAGGATGCAAAACACAATCATTTGAAGTTGTGTTTTAGGCATGAAGGCTGTCTAAATCAAATTCTGTGCTCATCAAATACATTTTTGTCAAGCTGAATCTTAGATAAATAACCACATGGTAGTTAAGCTACAATACAACAGATGCCTGCCAGACATAGCCAGGCTCAGGCCTCCATTTGATCTTTGATGTGCAACTTCACCATGAACAATAGCCTCAAACACAGCAGGCTCCTACCGTTGATTCCATCACTATCTCCACAGCACAGAGTCCACCTTTGTCCTCATCTCCTCTCATCTAGCCCTTCCATCGCCCCCTCACGCTGACCTCTCAGCACATCAACACACCCCAACTGGCACCACCGTCTTCCCCAGCCCCCAGCTTGGCCTCCATCGTTAGGGGCGCTGCTGTTCTCTCACCTGTCAGCTTCACTCGACCGTGGATCAGCAGAGCCTCAGCTGGACCGTGCAGACCCCTGTCACTAACCCTGACCTTTCCCTCTCTTCCGGGCTCCATATTCTGGCCCATAACCCTTAGTCAATGGCCTCTTCCCCCTGCCTCGGCCTCCAGACTCAGCTGCTGTCCCAGCATCCAACTCACAGCCCCTGCTCCAGCTTTAGCCAGCAACC
>OMLB01025162.1:26470-42945 GCA_900302555.1 Myripristis jacobus
GTCCAGAATAGAGGTTATCAGCTGTGATCGCCGCAATAGACTTCTACCTGAACCTGCTGCCCTGAGGGGACGGAGAGATGGAGAAACAGAGAGAAAGGGAAAGAGCGAGGGTGGAAGGAGTTGATGAGTGAGATGAGGAGGATAGAGAAACAGAGGGAGCGGGAGAAAGAGGAGGTGGGGATGGGGATGGAATTTTGCCCGGAGGCAGGGATGAGGCAATGAGTACCCCTCAAAAACATGCAGGCAGTTGGAGACCACCACAGGCACTTCTACAGAGGGAGGACATGGGGGCTTTCAGGTGCGTGTCAAACACTAAGCAGCAGGCTTGCTGTTCTTTGGTTCCTCTCCACAGTGACAAGCTTTAGCCACCCCACGGACATCCTGTGCAAAACTCAAACCAGACAGGCTGAAATGTTTTTCGACAAATGTTTAATACTGCAAGCCCCTTTTTACCTTTCTTTCTTTCTTTCTTTCTTTCTTTCTTTCTTTCTTTCTTTCTTTCTTTCTTTCTTTCTTTCTTTGTCTTCCTGTCTTTCTTTCTTTTTTCATCTTTCGTTCTCTTCTCAATTACCTTATTTACAGATGTGTTCGTTAATTTCTGTTTCTTGTTTTCAGTGTGTTTACTCAGTCACTTTAGATTAACTGGAATGGATTTCTGTTTGTATATTGCCATATCTTTCCCAGTCCAACAGATTTCATATCTGTTGCTGGACACAGAGTGCAACACCAAACCATATGCCACCAATTGCTGCAAATTACCCTGGATACAGATTATCAGCACTAAAAAACCTGTCCGAGTTTGAAGCGTCATTAATTCTCCAGCCGTTTTGTTTTGCAATGAGATTGCCTGGCGCTCATTGAGGACTGGTTTGTTATCGTGGTCTCAGACATTGTAATCAGGCTTCAATAATCACACTTCCAGAGGCGGAATGCGCCTGGGGCCCGCGCCAACAGGCTCTAATGTGGGGCGCCGCGGGCCGCTAGCCTGCAGACACACAGGACTGGCAGATGGAGGCTGCCATTAAACACGGACAATCACAGAACACAATCACTGAGCAATACATTGTGCATGGAGAGGAAGACGGTAAGGGAAGGAGACATACAGGCTTGTCGGAAATGAAATGCCATTAAAGGAAACTCTTTGATCCTTGATTATGGCTGAAAGTGAAGAATATACAGTGATCCTGTGTAAAAAATGGATTTCTCCTTCCCAAAAGCAGATTAAATTATAAAAGCTTTCTTTTGTAATCTTATAATCTTCTCTTAATCAAAAAATGCTGCTGTACCATTTTGCACATTGATGAGCCTGATCACAGCCTGTTGGTAAATACTTTGTTACCATAATGAAGATGAGAACATATAAAAGTATTTATGATTCTCTTAGTTTCATGAAAGAGAGGGCCAATCTAAATTAGGAAATATTCTTTAGTTGGAGGAAATATGGCTAGACTGGCTTTTTGTACTGTTCTTAAAATTCTGAATAGGGGAAAAAAATGACAAAAGAAACTGAATGGGAGGAGAATGTACATTTACGTTCAAATCAACATAGTGGGATGGTCATTTTTATTTGCATCACTGCCATTACTAAGAACTGTAGTGGTCTAACGTCCATATTAACTGACTTGTGGCAAGTCGCTGACTCACAGATGTGATATTTTGCAGGAAAGACCAAATGAGCGCTGGAATACTACAAAACATGGAGAGGTGTCTTTTGTACCCTGCCGCCTTAGCCTTGCTGCGAAAAGGGATTTTACGGACTTTACGGAGGACGAAATTTATGGGCAGATTTTACAGAGGATTTTACAGTCCCACTGACGTGTCTTGTCACCAGAACAATTAACAACAATCACCATTTTCTTTTGAACTAGTCAAAAGACCCTGGCAAGCAGTTCAATGTCTGTTCTACTCCCATTCAATTTCTGTGGTTTTTAAGTACAGCCTTAATATTATCTGATACAAAAAAAAAAAGAAAAGAAAAGAGAAGAGAAATTTCTTGAAGGCTTTCAGGGCCTGGATGTCTGAGTTTTATTGCAGGAGGCTTAGTGACATCCTGACCCAAACCCCAGCGGCCGAGATCTTGAGTTACCAATCGGTTACCACTTCAGGATATAAAAAATAATAATATTACACTTTATTGAATACTGCATTGTCTTTCCACTCTGTCATTTTGTCCTTCTTGGTCAGGAACACTTGAGCAAAGAGGAAGCTTGCTGGGGTTGGAAGCCAGGTTTTCACTACAGCACCCTATACTCCATCAAAGATAAGTCATTCATCACAGAAAAGTCTTCTAATCTGACTTTTAAATGACTTTTTTTTTTTTTTTTGGCATACATTGTGTTGTACAATACTGTATGTTGTGTGTACAGAATGTCAGGCTATTTTACAACTCAACACTATGCAGTTTGATGTAAGCATTTTTTGTCCTATTCTGTAACTACATAACTTCTGTGTTCCATTGCAAGACTTTAATTGTATAATTTTTGTGTGTAATTGCCTGTGCATCTTCTGTTTTGTTCTTTGTTTTTGTGTCTTCGTGTTTTTTTTAAATGCATCTAACTGCATGAATTTTCTCTTTGAGGATAGTTAAGTTTACCTTGACCCTACCTTATCATATCCTGTATTGCTTACCATAGGCAAACTAACTCTTTTGCACGAAACACATAGGCTAAAATAAACCATAAAAGCATTTGCAAATACTGTCTGACCCATTTCTGCCCTGTACCAGAGATCATGGGAATATAGAAAACACAGAGGGCAAAGGGTTTCCATACTTTCCCACTTTCGTTTAAATTAGAATAAAGAGTGTAAAGTAAACCAAAACAAGAAATTTCATATCCACAGTAACATCAACTGTCAGAATCCTTGTTTGCATGTGTTTTGCATTTTTTTTTTTTTACACTTTTCAGTTTGCTCATTACACTAAAATATTTTATGTCACATTTTATGTCCCTCTTTTATGTCTATCTGTAATGTCTCTCTGTATCTGCCTATCTCTCTCTGTCTCTCTCCAGCATGCAGCCATATATCCTTTCTGTGTGTTACAGGTTCATGTATTCTTGGAACATGCCGAAAAGTGTTTCCTGTCCCACTTCCTGACTGGAGAGCGATACGGAGATGCACCAGTAACACACAGAGAAAAAGAGTGTGCGTGCTCTTGTATGTGTGTGTTGGTGGTGGGGGGGGTGACACTCTCTGCTCGACAGGCTCTGCCATCATGCCATATATCTTAACATGACTCATTTATTACATCTGCCTATGTTAGTGGCAGTAACACGCCAGTGAACAAACAGAGAGGACATGTCAGTCTCAGGAACAGACAGAGTGCTCCCACAACAAACAGGAGTGGCTGTAATGAGGCCACCGGTGAAGTGACACCTGAGTGAACCTGACATTGTACGTGTGAGAGAGTCCTCGCCTGGATCAGGCCATCAGCACTTTCTAATCAGACTTTCAATTTCAAAAATAGCACCTCCGCAAACCGTAAATCTCTCTGCAGAGAGCTCCAGGCTTTTGTGTTTCCCTTTCTCTAATTGTCCTGTGTCTCTGCCTCATAAATCTCTCAGGGAAGAGCCATTAGCAAAAATGGCTGGCAGGGACTTTGCCACAGAGACATGGCTGCTCTGTTCACAGTAAGAGGATGTCCAGATACTGAGTCAAGGCACTAGGGTACGCAGCCCAGTTGCCAGGGTCAGATGACAGCATGTCTGGCTTGGCAGCACCACTTTTCATGTCAGCGACCAGCCAGCCACCATTTGGGACGCCTGTGGTCAGAATGGTTTCCTTCCCAAGGCTCAGTTGGGTTGAATTGTCACATAATATCCTCGCTGAATGTCACTGTGCTTTCTACTGCACCGTACAATGAATCTGTTTCCTGAACTAATTTGCTTGATGTAAAGTGTCTCAACAAACTGGAGAGAATGCATGGAAATTCACTGCCACAGTACAATGCAGACGAAAACAATGACATCAAACAAAGTCTGGCTAAATAAGGCACTGCAGAACGTAGCGATCCAAGTCTGTAATGACTTGATACTATGTAAGCAGCGCTGCGAGTTGTGTGTTTCATGTGTTAAGAGCCTAACCCAGGGTGATGGCCAGCTCTGGGAACAGAACATGGAAAAAACTTCTCACAATCAAATATCCTGTCTTAAGTGTTTTGAGGAATTTTGTGTAAATAGGAATCAGTCAGTTGCAGCAGTAAAACGATTTCCTGTTACAAGCACAGCGGTTGGCTGAGGAACATCAAGTGGGACATGAGCAGGAACTGGCATCATGTAACACACAGACCGGCAACATGCAGGACATGCTGCAGCGTTTTTTGTAAATGCCACATGTGATAAAAAAATATTTGATTGTGGTGGTGATTATTTTTTTCCATGGTGCTTTTCCGCTTGGGTCATTTTGTGAGGAGGGAAACATGATCTATTTTTAAAACTTGATATAAAGATTTTATCTTGCTCTCTCAGAGTTTTCCCATGCCTTTTATAGATAAGTAATTCCCTTCCATTTCTTAAGTTGGACAGTAATATTATCTTTAATATGGTAATCATTGCAGAAAAACCATCTTTGTGCCTGAGTTTGAGAATGTGGTACAAGTGTGGTTAATTTATGAGTAATCTATATAAATGTGTCTCATTATTACTATAAATCATCAAAGAGCCTGGAAACAGAGGTATAAATGACTTTAACCATTTCATTAAATCTAATTAAATTGAATTGACATTAAAAGTCATCATTTCTGTCTCTTTTTTTATGAGTACAGATGAGATGTGAGCCATGCTGGATTTCCTCAGTGTTAAACACATACTGCGTACAGTATTACAGAGTTAATGGGACAGATAATTGACAGTGAACCATAGGAGGTTAATAATAGATGCTTAATTGACTCCTATCAATTTGTTACACTGAGCATCACTGCCAGAAGATCTAATTCATACAGAAACCAGGCATATTCCCGGCAATGAATCTTTTTTTATGATTAGCACTTTATTGAAAATTTTGGAATACACAAAGAAAATGAAATAATTTGTCAATGAGTACAATGCAGTTTATTTGAAAGACAATGAAGAATGTGTGAATCGGTGCAGTGCAAAAACATCAAAGACCAAATACAACTCAAAACAGACAAAAGTGAGAAAAAGAAAAAGAAAATTTGAGAAAAGGAAATTTGAGCTTTTGCACTTTGAGTCAGTCGTATCTAAATGTGCTGCATGTACCCTTCCCATTTCAGGAAAAATACTCCATCTCCCCAGCCTCTCATACTGTGTGCTGTGATTTTTGCAAAGCAGGATGTGCCACTTTCCCAGAGATGGAGTGTGAGTGGATTCCCAATACAGTACAAATAGTTCTGCCCAGCATGTTCAGACTCAGTCCATATGTCTGAAAGTGACCAGATCTTTTAAAAAGGGAGGGATTATCTATATGTTTAAAGTATTTATTTGGGTAGGTTACAGCTGATTCGTTGAAGCATAGTATTATCCATATGTTCTGTGTTATGCTGTCCCTGTCATTTTAACATAAAGATTCGGTTCTATTCTATTCTATTCTTGCTCCCTGTCCCTCTCTATGTTGGAAAACCTCACATGGTTAAAGCCAGAGTGCATGACAACTGTTTCCCACTGCAATGTAAAATTGTCCGTCAACACTCAGGAAATAAGAGTTTATTTTTTCTGACGCCACTCGACGAAATATGACAGACCTGATTCCTCAGTGGGAATGGTGAATATGACAGGTCAGCTACTGTCCCAGGCCCTCTAGGTCTCTCTCAATTCTCTGGAAGACCTCCGTTGTTTATACATATCTGTTTCACCTTTTTCCTCCTAAACAATTAGTCCTAAACAATTATTTGAACAGAGCAGGAGGAAACCCGTCCCACAGAGTGATCTGCACACTTTCCATCTAGTACAGCCATCTGTGGGACGTCCCACGACTGCTAACAGTGCATGAATGGGGTCAAACGTAGATAAACCCACTCTCATCCATACATTCACATGTATTTACCTGATAATAGATTATAAGAACTGTCTGAAAAAAGAACACAAAGACTTTTAATGCAATCAGCTGAACTAACAGTAGCACAAATAGCCACAAGTCACATGAGACAATTGAATAGTTAATCCTCTGGCCCTCTCCCTCTCTACCTCTTTAACACATGGTAATTTTATGCACAGGAGACTCATCGGCTCTTAATTTGAATGAATGTAAATAGTGAGCATCGAAACACAGGCTTGGCAGCGTGCCATGCATCACTCGGAGGACTTAAACAGTTTGAGAGCAGACTGATAGATGAACCTTGCTGGAGATATGTGGCTGGATGGAGAAGGGAAGGTGTTGGAAGGTTGAGGATATTCATCATAGCAATTATTGAAAGTGTTTTTCGCTGACATCATCGTCCGTACTCATATATCAGCCAGGAGCAGCATGCTTATGACTTAGTGACACGGGCTGAGTGGAGGACATTGAGCAGTAAAAATTAGCAGGTTATGCTGGGTGAAAAATGAAGCCATCAGTGAGCCATAAGCAGCCAACATTTGTTATTCCAAAGAAGCCATTTCAGGAAGTAAGCTTTGTGGATGTTATTGTTTGTATCGCCGTTGTCTTTGCTGCGAGATAGTCCTCTTAACAGATTTACGTCCATTGTGTTATAGTGCTGGTCCACTGAGCAATCACAGTTGCTTAGGAAATAAGTGGGCTCTTAGAAGCAGACACAAAACTTGAATGGTATTTCATATCCTCAGGAAACAAAAGAAGTACAGACATAAATTGATAATGTCAGGGATTCACATGCCAAGTAATCTAAAAATGTTAAATAAGTGTGTGTGTGTGTGTGTGTGCGTGAACGAGAGTGTGTGTCCTCGTCTCCTGTCTGTGCTCTCTTTGTCCTGTGGCAGGAAGCAGCAGATAGCCGGCTCTTGAATCATCATTCTCAAGGCCGGAAGGACCTTCCTCAAGAGGGAGAGAGCAGCAACGGAGCATGCTCAGTCCACAGTCCGTCTGACCTAAGCACATACTTTCTCTCTGGGTCTTTCAAAGAGACACACATGCACTGTACAAAATTATTTAAGTATATTCTCAACTTTCCTGTTCCTGTACTTTGTTCTGTCTTGACTTCTCTCCCTCTATTTCCATCTCTCAGTGGTTTGATCATCTGGGTGCCCAGGTGTTTGTCTTATGAAAAGTCTTTTGACTGAAGTGCATGCAGTCAAACATGCAGTTACATGCGTGTGCACTAGGAACTGATAACTTTCTTAAATTTGTGGTTTGATCCCCTGCATTATGACTGAGAAAGCAGTCGTATGTTATCCCTCTCTCCATCTTGGGCTTTGCTATTTGACTGTGATATCGGGAGTCACACACACATGATATGGACAAAAGTATTGGGACACATCTCTTAATCATTGAATTCAGGTGTTTCATTCAGTCCTATTGCCACAGGTGTATAAAGTCAAGCACCGAGCCATGCAGTCTGCCTTTACAAACATTTGTGAAAGAATGGGTCGTTCTCAACAGCTCACCGAATTTAAGCATGGTACTGTAATAGTAATGTAATAGGGTGCCACCATTGCAGCAAGGCAGCTTGTGAAATTTCTTCCCTCCTAGATAATCCACAATTAACTGTAAGTGGTATTATTGCAAAGTCGAAGTGTTTAGGAACCAGAGCTACTCATCCACCAAGCCAAACCTCCTCTGGCATTGACATCAGCACAAAAACTGTGCGCCAGGAACTTCATGGTATGGGTTTCCATGTCCGAGCAGCTGCATGCAAGTCTTACATCATGAAGAACAATGCCAAGCGTCGGATGGAGCGGTGTAAAGCACGCCGCCGCTGGACTCTGGAGCGGTGCAAACGTGTTCTGTGGAGTGATGAATCACACTTCTCTAACTAGCAGTCTGATGGACGAGTCTGGGTTTGGTGAATGCCAGGAGAACGTTCCCTGCCTGACTGTGTTGTGCCAACTGTAAAGTTTGGTGCAGGAGGGATAATGCTATGGGCATTTTGGACAATTCTTCCAAATTTTATGGCAACAGTTTTAGGAAGGCCCTTTTCTGATCCAGCATGACTGTGGCCCAGTGCACAAAGCAAGCTCCATAAAGGCATGGTTGGATGAGTTTAGTGTGGAAGAACTTGACTGGCCCACACAGAGCCAGAGACCTCAAGCCTATCCAACACCTTTGGGATGAACTAAAGTGGAGTTTGCGAGCCAGGCCCTCTCGTCCAACATCAGTGTCTGACCTCACAAATGCTCCTCTGAGATGAATGGGCAAAAATTCCCACAGACTCACTCCAAAATCTTGTAGAAAGTCTTCCCAGAAGAGTGGAAGCTATTATAGCTGCAAAGGGGGGGGGGCAACTCCATATTAATACCCATGGATTTAGAATGGGATATCATAAAAGGTCCTGTAGGTGTAATCTGTCGGTGGCCCAATACTTTTGTCCATATTGTGTATTTGTTATTTGCACGAGACATCTGTATACACCACAGCGTACTCTTATAACGTTCTGTATAAGCCTGTGAGGCACTCCCTCTCTGTCCACGTTAAAGATGTCGTAAACATACTGCTGGCCCGCCCTCTTGGGAAACTCTCAGTAACATCAGAGGGGTCCCTGGGTCTCTTACGTCTGTCCCACTGCTAACGGCTGCGTCGGCTCCTCTGGGCAGCCGCCCAGTTGGCTGGGAGTCTGCTGCCCTGACCCTGAACCCTGGATATGAGAGGTTAGCCAAGGGCCAGCGCAGAGGCTGAGGGTGGGTGTGGTGGCGGAGGTCAGGATGGGGGAGGAGGCAGAGAGGTGGCTAATAAACACAACAGAGGAAGGCCCATCAGGATGTGTCTTTTATAGCCGGCTGGTACTTGAAGGCATCAAACCCCACTCCCACAGATGAGAGGCAGGCCGTCCAGCAAGCAGATGAATCCTATGAGGGTGGAAATGATGGGGTCAGGGTTTTTACAAGGTCAGAACGAGGTTGGTGGAGGGTCAGGGACTCAGTGATACTTCCTTTTCAATCTGGGGCTTTGGGGGACTGTTAACTTTGCCAATACCTTTACACAGTTGCTTTAAGTATATGCACACTTACCTAAAAGTAACCTATATTCACAAACATGCGTACTCATACAATACAAACAATAGCATCATGCATCATCACCATCACCCCCCACCCCTCAACCTACAGCCCTCCAACCTCCACTCCCTCTCACACTGTCTCGTTCCTTGTTTCATTTTGATTACAACCCTCCTGCTGGGACCTGAACTTGTTGCCCTGCCTGAACTGGGGTGACAGCTCACTAAATCACCGCCTTTTAGTGGTGCTGCCCCCTTTTTTATACACTTTAATCACCAGACTCCAGTAACCAGGAATATTGGACCCAGTGTATGGAATTTTCCTCGTAAAAGTAAAAGCAGAGGCCACTGATGTGCTTCTCATGGCAGAATCGTTGCTAGAATTCATCTTGTTCTTGCTGAGACAGTGGTGGGGAATTGATGGGGGCGGGGGCTCGCTCTTACGGGTGACAATCAATCGCTCAGGATCAACAGGTTTTAGGCCGTAAACTTGAGGTCATCTCCAATCTATCCGACAGTTTCTCATCTGGCAGTGCCGGTGTTAATGCTGGTGGGAGGCCTTGGCTTTTGTTTGTTATTTATGGTTAGTCACAGGTTTAGAAATGGTTCTGAATGATCGGAGGCTATTTTTCACACGGTGCCTGTCACAGCTTTAAAATGGTTAACCCCCTGTGTACATATCGTGTCTGCGAAATGTACCAAAAGCAACCAAACATACAGCATATTATTAAAACATGCCCGTAATATGGAAACAGGTTGTCAAGCACATTGATGATGTTAAGTTCTCTTAATTTCTCACTCATTAGTATTGCTATTCCCATGTAGAACCTGTGGTTTTTTACCAGCATACACTAGGGATTAATTTCAGGTTTTTTGCTACAAATTGATCACTTATTGAAGAAGATAATTACCCGCACAAATCCAATCCCATATGCCTCTCTCTTTTCCTTTTCTCCTCTGCTGCTTGTCATCAGCGTCCACCTACTCTGCTCAATCCTCTTCCTCCCCACGCTCATCCTTTCTCTGCCCTCCTTCTCCTCCTCCTCTCCTTCCATTTCATCTTCCTCCTTCCTACAACCCAGCATTAATCCTTATCCTCCCTAAGGAAGCCCACTTCGTGCCGCAGTGAGGGTATTTAGAGCTAGTGTTGACATTGGACAGCATGTTAGACAAATATCCCTGACTCAAAACCACAAGACAAATGGCAGACCCCAGCTTGCTGTGTTCTGGCAGTGAGTTTGCTAGTCTGGCTAAGCTGTGGCCAGCTATTCAGCACAGGTGACGTCTTACTGCAGCCCAGGATGCTGCGCGGAGGGAAGGTGGGGAGATGAAGGGAAAGGTACAGAGAGGACAAAGAGAGAGGGAAGATTAATAGAAAATGGAGGGAGAGAAAAGTAAAATGTGATTGATGTTGACACGAAGATAGAATGAGACAACACAGAGAGGACAAGGTGGAGGTACACGTGGACAGGTTCAGATTAATAGACAAAACAGCAGCTCAGAACCAGATGTAACTGTGTCTCAGTGCAAAATTATCATGTAGTCAGTGCAAAATATAATTTAATATATTAAAAAATACCTTGTGTAGTTTGTCTTTCTGCGATTATTTAAATCCTTCAGCTCTGTTTTCCCCTTAAATTTCCTTTCAAGTGGCTTTACAGTTAGATACAATTTTTCTTTTTCACATTGTACAGCAATGACACAAATATTCTGTATCTGCAGGTTGCAGCGCTTCATTGAAAATACACTGTCTATATTTAGAGAAAAATTCAAACCCAAGATGCCACTGTTTTATGGCTGCACCGTTACATCCAATAGAAAATATCTCAATGGCTTTATCATTATTTTATACGCATTTCCCTGTAATTCAACAGAACATATTTGGCATCTTTGGAAACCTTAGGATCTCCACTAGGATTTCAAATAAAGTTCTGTAGTTTCAAACAAACGATTCTAAACATGCAGCTGTAATGACAAACCCACCGGTGAAAGTTTAATTTGTCTCAAGGGGCAAAGATATAGCTGGAGAGGTGAAATATTTCCATAAATGTTATTGATTATCTTTGAAACTGAATAGATGTATTAATCAGGAGTGAGTCTAAAAGCTTGTCTGACTGTGGTAAAGTCCTTCTCGCAAAGCTCTCTGAGTCCCTCCAGTACAATAAACACAAGGCTGTATGTGGTAGGTTTTGGAAACCCAACAACTTCCACAGACAACCAGGTGGTGGCTTTGATTATGGGTGCATATTACATTATTTCACAGTGGAAACATGGACACGCACGCACACACACACACTACACACATAAACACACAGACAGCACTTACACACAGACAGGGCTCTGTGACAAGTTATCTCCACACACTCAACACTCAGCCACGCACGCAGCATACAGAGCGTACAGACAGCATGCCACACCACACACACTCCTCAGAGATATGGGGCCCGTTCTGACAACCGCCAAGTTGACTTGGCATTGGGCGGGCTGGAGTGATCCAAGAAAAGCAAAGCGGACCCACTAGAGGGCTGGGGCTTTTGTGTTTGTGGAGTGTCACACTTCATCGCGAGGGAAACCCATAACAGGCCCAGGAAGACCTTTGAAGCTATGGGAGGGGTGTGTGGGAATCGCCTCTGTGGCTACCTCTGATGTCAACTCCAATATTCTGATTGCAAGCTATTTCCTGGATTAGGATTGTGTTTGTCGGGTAAGAAGGAAACCGTCCGAGGATTGTATATCAGAGAACAGACATGCTAATTACAGCACCCAACCAGACAATTTACAGATTAAAAAAATATACATTTCACCACCATTTTCTGGTGTAACACTACGCCAACTCATTTACAATATTTATTTACCATTTGGTATCAGCAAAGCCAGTATTCATCTCCACAGGATGTACCACAGTTGATGTTTCAGAAGTGTGTAAAAGAAAGTGATCATCACCTCCGTGCAGACTACTGTAAGAGGGAAACGTGCTTAGCTGTAATAAATAGTGGTTCTTTGGTTTGTTTTTGTAGAGGGACTGCTTTAGCTGCACAGTTCCTGAAACTATCCTCACACCGTATTAAAAATAAGTGTTTGCATTTGTCCACATTGGACTTCAGTTTAACTGGCTGGACTGAGTCTCAACGGTGTGTTCAAGCAAGGTTTGAAGATGAAAATGTGAAGGATACAGAACTGTGAATGACAATTTATTAGATATGGAAATGCAAAGTTCTGCATTCTTTATTAATTATTTTCAATCACAGGTTGATGAGACTCTTTAGTATTAATATTATAAAAAGTGCTAATTTGTTCAAACAAACAAAACAAAAACAAATTAACAACACTATGCTCTTTTTTTCAGCACCCATGGATAATGTGCTGCACCACCTCCAACAACAACAACAACAAAAAAGTCATTATGTGGACATGCATGTTTGGATGGATTTTGGCCATTGTAAAATACTTTGTATACAAATTAATACATGGAGATTGATTTCTTTCTTAAAGTTAAAATTTAAAAATCATGTGCTCGTCTGATTATTTACCATTGATTTATCATGATTTATTTTCCTTAACCTAGCACAATACTGTTGGATGGACTATACAGGCATATACAGTATATGTATGGCTGTTTTTGTTTTTTTTTAAACTATATATTTAGACTTTCCATTGGATTGTATAGCAGAGGCAAACTGTCCAGTGGTTTGGATTACCAGGAGTGTGTTTCTGTAAACCATTAAAGATCTTGTATACAGAATGGTGTTTGGCAGCAGGCTCAGGTGAGAGTAGTCATGTAGTGCGTGCAGTTTGCCTTGGCCGCCTCATAATTAGTGGAATAGTGGCGTACTTTAATGGACCACATCCTTTTGGCTGCAGCTTCTTAGGGCTCAACCACCAAAGCCATAATTTGATTCTACAATGCTGGAAGCAGAGAAAGACAATTTCAAATCAAGGAAAAATATTCAGGAAATTACATTTTTACTTAGGGATGGTTGGCTGCTTTGTATGGTGGAAAGTTTCAGTTTTTGTAGTGCTGGATGGATCAAATGCTGAATCCTTTCTGATTTATTATGAAAATCCTCATTCATTTTGTGAAATTCATGTAAACTCTTCGAGGCTCCTACTGAATTATATGTACTGTCTATCTCGCAATCAACAATGGGTATCAGATAACTTCAGATGGATCAAAAGTATCAGATATAAATACTGGCAGCACTGAATCAACACCACCCATTATGAAATGGTTCTGAAATGTTCGGCAAGTCTTTTCTAAGCAAAGATATTTATTACTTTGAAGACAAAATAATAAAAACCAACAGCATGATCTCAGGGCTTCCAGCGAAGCTCACAAGGCAAAACAATTTTCATCAATCTTTATGCTGATGCAGTTTGTATGCCAACTGGAATGAACGTGAAATCCAGATTTTCAATGGGGGATTCAGGGGAGGAAAAAAAAGCTCAATTACAGTTCGCTCACTAAGGCTGTTGTTAAGAATGGTGCCATGATCAAACACAATTTGGATCAAACCACGACTTTATTTCACATTCTCTCACATTTCCAATCAAGGGCCGATTAGCCTCAGACATTAATGAGCCTACTAATCCATTTGGGCCCCTCGTGATAACAGTTAATTGTCTGTAAAAATGTGTACAGATCCCCGTTTGGGTTGTTTACTAACTGATTTGGATGTGGTTAGGCCCTAAAGAGGTATCATTATGTTGATAGTTCTTTGGAAAATGAGCCCCTGATGGAGGAAACACCAGAGTGGAGTATGGTTAAGAATACACAGGACTGCTTTCAACCGTTGCTCACCTCAGTGCAAATTTATCACTATTTTATGTAAACATTGGGCTGTCATCAACCTTCACGAAACTTCATCCATAATTAGCTTGGTTTTCTGTATTGCTGAATACACTGCAGAAGGAAATCAACCATTTTCACGTAAACCCCTGATATTTGGATAGGCTTGGACTCGTGATCTAAGCCAGATCCATGAGAAAGAGCAGGGACTAGACTACCAGATGTTCTGGGGGGAAAAGAATGGCTTGATTTGGCTCTGGATCTTACGGGTCCTCCGCCTCATGCTTGTGCCTTGGTTGAAACCGAAATCCAAATTGAAATGGAAATTGAAATCCAAATTGTGTTCTCCATTAAGTCAGAATAAGAATGATACCTTGGTTTGAGTTTTAGCAGAAAATGCTTTCTGATGGCAGTTACAAATGCTCGCTTAAATGAGAGGAAATGGTCATTACTGTGATAGAGTATGCTGCTCACATTAGACTTCTGATTTCACTTCATAGACAAAAAAAACTGCAGTGCCTCTCAGAACATGTAATCATTTTACTGCTGCCTGTTGGACCTTTTGCACACAGTTGCTGCACAGAGCTTGGTTGTTTGCTATCACATGCGAGCCCAGACCACTAATACTCAGCATCTCTTTCAGGGTAAATAAACCCCTTAAAAATATATCATGCATTCATCCTGGATGCTTTTACTTTGAGAGTGTTTCAAAGACAAATGTCTACCCTATGATTTCAGACACTTTTCACTAAATCCAGAGCGAAATGTATGTAAAACTTAAACAGTCATTGCATGAGTCCAGTCAGTTTCTTGGTTCATGTCCGTAGAGCAAGTCTGGTTATTGCAATTTCGGTATCCTGATTTTTTTTCCTTCTCTCTAGAACTGTTAATGTTCACAGATTAGAATTTCCTTTTGCTAACTGATCTATTTAGCATGCATATCTGATGCAAATCTGAAAGCTCAGTCCAGCTCAAGCTCAAGATTAATTGAGGATGACCTGTTACTTAAGCTTAAAACAAATTATTGCATTTGTAGCATTGCAAAAGTTGTCAGAGAATTCATGCATTCAGCAACTCACTCATCATTCAGAAATCATTCATTTTACGTTCTTATTCTCAAGTTCATCATTCATGTGATGAAGAAAATTGACTGCATTTATTTTTAGCAAAGGTGATAATGCAGAAATTATAATGCTTGTTACCCAACAGTATCTTAGCAAATCTAAGTAATAGAAAAAAAAACTTTAAAATTTGAAGCTTGACACGTTATGTGCAAATTTTTTGTCAGCTCCCACAATCCTCCTCTTGCATTCAGAGAGAGGCCAACACGCTTCACTGTGGGACTCTGCAGAATCTGCACTCGTGCTGTCATGTTGCTGAGAGGACCGGGAGTGGATAGGTGTGTTTGTATTCTGGCCACTCAAAGTGCAACCTTGGCTGGCCTGCTCTGCCACTAAATTTATCGTCTTGTGATTTGAGGCCTTAGTTTCTCATTACACCCAAAGTTTTTGTGTCCTTGTGCAACAAAAATTAGTTTGTGTGTCTGTGTAAATCACCTGTCATATGCACATGCTCCTTTAAGAAAAGGCCAAGAGTGTCATTCGATCCCTGCCGCCTTGCTTTCATATTTATGCGTCTCATATTCACGTCCATTGCCTGTGTCTCAGTTGGGCAATCCATCAACACTTTTTATCCCCATCGCACCAACAATAAGGGCATAAAATGCTCTTTTACGTCAGCAAAATGCTGCTACAAATAAAAGCAGAACAATACACTTTTTTTTATTTGTCTGTATAAAACTACATCCAGTAAATTGAAAGTGATGAGTGAGTTAATTCGCATTGACCTGAGCTTAATGGAAATTACCAGAAGCAATGAAGCTGCGTTATAAAATTTTGCCAACGAACAAAACTGGAAAATATAGGTGATATATTTATGGTTTTACAAAACTGAAGGACAAGCAGTCGTGGTAGGAAGTGTCGTGCTCTCTCCATGACAAGGCAATTTTTCAAATGAATATGTCAGGAAAACAAAGGCATTTGAAATCTCTATTACTCATTCTGTCGACTGAAATTTCACATAATTTGTGAAAGATTAATTTATGTACTAAATCAAACATCTAATCCTCTATTTACCTGGCCATTAATCAAAATAAGAAAGCGGTGCAGAAGAGAATATTGGATTTTATATGCTTTATTGTGTGTGTTGTACTTGGTGATGCAATGCGGTGAATCTGAGCTCACTCACAAACAAATCAGTCAAACACCAAATGATCTCACTGGCCTTTTTATTCATCTGTGATGCAGAGCCACCACGATCCAAACGGTGCTCATCCCAGGTTGAGGCCCTTTGCCACATTTTCAAAAAAAACAAACAAACAAACAAACAAAACAAAAACAAAAAAAAGGGAACATAGTTAAAAGCAGGGGGTTGAGGAGACGTCTCTCTCAATTTTGTACACTCAGACAAAACCAGTTGCCTTTGGCCTGCTTAGGGGCAGAAGGTGAGGGAAGCACACAAAGGCAGTGCAATTATTCTGTTCTGGCACAACAACAGAGAGCAAAAAGAGCATCAAAGGCTTTCCTTTGAGCAATGTAGGGCTCCCTCAGAGGAACAGCGCAACCTGTGTGT
>OMLB01025166.1:2294-18508 GCA_900302555.1 Myripristis jacobus
CAAAACTGGTCTTATGACATGCAGTATCAGACCAGTGCAGAAACATCCCATCTGAGCCCCACTGTGACTGCTTATTAACCCGCCAGAGCGCAGAGGGCACACGCCCACTCAGATACACACACACACAAACACACACACACACTGCGCAGAGCGGAAGTGCCGGTGTAAGGTCTTCAGTCTAAATAAAGCACAGGAGACTATAATATTTTCGGCCACCTGCTGCTCTCTCCGTCTTCTATGGACTTTAAACATTTTCTATGCAGTTTTTTGTTTTTGTTTACACTTAAATAAACTTGTATTTCTTTGACTTCAGGTTTTGACTCCTTCTTTGCTTTTCATACATTGTACAAAAGCTAAATAAAATTCATTTATGAAAGCAAATTAATGTTTTTCTGAGGTGAATTGGTGCATCAGTTTGAAAACAGGGATACGGTCATATTTGCACACAAGAACATAATTCTCGTGTCCAATACTGTCAACTCTATGTGAATTCCCCGAGTCACACACGCACAAACACAATGTCAAAAGTGTAGCCATCACCTTACAATTAAGTTTGAAAACATAACTTGAGCTCTGGTGTGAGGATCCAGATCTGTAAATTATTTTCCACTAGCTCACCTCACTCAAGCTGGAGGGAGGGCCTCTCATTATCTCGACATAAAGGAGACGTTAGGTAATCCAATTCTTTGTTTATGGTGCACACACACACACACACACACACATACACACACACACACACACACACACACACACACAGGGTGAGTCCTGAGCAAATGACAGCATTAACAGCAAAACCCACCCAGGCCATAAAAACAAACTTACCCAGCTTCCCTTACAGAGGTGAAGCGCACTGGAGGATATGAGGTTGACACCTGATGGGTATAAGTTGTTATAAAAAGATGCTCAAAAAAACTAAAGGGGCAAATCCTCCTGTGTTGTGAAGTAATTGTTTTCCTCAACAGCACTTGCACTTAAATAGTAGAAAACACATCCAAAGAGAAGGTATAAAAATAGCAAAACAATGAATGACCTGAGGTGTACACACCAAAATCCACTCAGACATGAGCTCTATTGTCACAGTAAATTGTATAATTGGGTTGAAGGTCCATACAGTATAAACAAGGGAAAGAGGCAAAAACAGATTAACCAGCACACAGTGTGCTTTTATCGCCCTCTAGTGGAGATGAAGAGAAAAACCATAATGGGAAAGTTATGGGGACCCATGGTAGAGTTCTCATCGGGCCTGAAAATTAAGACCCTACCCTACCCGGGCTCTACTGGGCCAGCCCGAGGCCCTACCCTACCCTACTAATTAGCCAAACTTTAGGCCCGGCAGCCCGATAAAGCCCAAAAAAAAAAGAAAGATCGCCAAATTCACCATTATTTAGCAGCGCTGGTGGCTCAAATTCTAGTAGCAGTGAGAGAACGGACATAATAGTTGGCAAAAGGCAGCTTCACATGTTCAGTTGTTCATAAAACATGCTAAGTTAGTAAAGTTACTGTAGTTCTGCACAAAATGGTTTAATTTAGCACTAAACTGTTATCCCCGTTCTTCTCTCTCTCTCTCTCCTGCTTCATGCCTGCATCATTTATATTTCGTCCTTCAATGGCGACAGTAAAACCTTTTGCTCAAGTCCTCTACACAGAACCAGAACCCAAAGCCCTACCCTACCCGACCAATTCACATACATTTTAGGCCCTAACGTACCCGAAAATGTCGGGTAGGGTCGGGTTCGGGCAGAATTTGAGAACTCTAGCCCATGGGACCCTCTCTTCTTGTTGCTCCCTTCCACAGGGAGGTCAGAGGTCAGGAAACAGCCCTAGAGTTAGAGGGGAATCAGCAAAAAAATGTAAAAATGAGGAATTATCCTCTGTTTCCCCAGATTAAATAAAGGTTAATCAATGAAGGAAGGAAGGAAACTTCAGTAGGGCGTGTGCACGGCTCACACACGTCAGCCTGACATCACTCGTGTTTTCGGTCAAAGGACAGCCTGTCAACTTTAAACTACAATCCCCAGGAAAAGTCCACCCGTGGGCACCTGTCATGTTCACTGTATTCCAGGAATTACCTTGTGATGAAATGTCATTTAGTTGTGCTTCACACAATGATATCCATCAAATCCTAGAATAGCTGTGGACAAGAAGGGGGGATCCCTGTGCTGTATATGTGTAGGTGGAGAGAGTGATAGCAAATAGTATATTTTTTTTTAGTCAGGAAGAAGACAGATCATGCATCATTGTTCTTGTTACAAAAAAAGAATAAAAACAAAGCAGGCTGTTGTATTTCTCACTCTGCTGACAACAGATCTATAAACCATGCCAGCTGTAACTGCATTGCATTCTGGTCTAATGTGCGTAGAAATCAGTGTCTTTTTTTCAATGGATTTCTCCCTGCATGACTGTTGAGAGTCTGCGCAAAACGATGACTTCATTACGAAAGGTCCTGTGGCACTGACACCAAAATATGTTCACGCTTTATTAGTTTGATTGTTGTCCAGTTTTTCCTCTCATCAACTCCCTTGTACCTGTGTTGGAAGTATCAACACGCCTTCATTTAGCCAGTTATCCAGGGGAATAAGAAACAAAAACAAACAAAACAAACAAAATAGAGATACAGAGTGCATTGACAGTGACTGGTTTCAAGTGTTAAAATGTTTGAGAGAGGCTTTTTTTCTTTAATATACCAGGTAACAGGTTCCAATTGGGCCTCTCCATGTTATCATGTCCATCGGTGATTTGAGAAATAGCAATCCAGGGTTCAATCACAAAATCTCAATCTCTTATGACATGTCATCACTCCAGCTCATGTTTAACATCATCTTCACTGTGTTTATCAGGTGCCAGCTTTGCATTGAAGTGCATGCCTGCCTTCAGTGAGGATCTCTGGGAAAACCGAGCTGATTTACAGGCCCAGTTGTAGTTCCCTGCCTCTACAACTTGATGTCAGCAGTGCAACACAACTCACGTTCACCCTCAGAACAGCAACTTTATGTATCCATGACACGTCGACCGACTATTTTAGTATAAACTTGCGGCATATTTATTCATGTCTCTCATCAAATCAGAAAGTTGAACCCCCCGTATTGTTTTAATAAGAACACAAACTGTGAAGAGCTGTGCATCGATCCATGCTTTGACATCCCTCACTGAGATTTATTCATCCAGTGCTTAGGAAGTGGGTGGGAGGCAGGGTTGGTGGTGATGAGAGAGGCTGCTTTCTGGACAAAGATGTGAACTGAGGTGCAGGTTTGTGAAAACAACGGTGACAAGGCACGACAAGGCGCCGCTGATCAAACACAACAGCAGGCTGGTGGGAACTCAAACATCTCCCCCAGTGCCGGGATGGGAAAGTGAGGGCAGAGGAGCACCTGTATGTGCTAGCCCCAGCAGATGGTTGGGAGGTCCTTGGCTGGTGTGTGTAGGTGTGTGTGTGTGTGTGGATGTCTGTGTGTATGAGTGGCTGTGCTGGCTCTCAGAGGAGCCAATTAGCTGTAGCAGACTGAGAAGGCGCCACTGAGCACAGAGATCCAGGTTGTTTTACATTGGCAACAACCGGAACTAAGTCACTTTGCTGCTTTGCCAGAATCAGTTGACAAAATCCATCACTTTTAGCCACTGAAGAATTGGATTCCACTGCGTTGGTCAGTGAGGAGGGGGCTCATTGCAGTCAGCAAAAATATATTTTTCTAAATTTATTGGTAGGTGAAGCCACTGTTCCCCAACAGGTTTCGCCATAGATTGATCTGCATGAGGCATGGTTTTGATTCTGTACATGAGTGAGTGATTGTGAGTGTTTTTGGACTGAGTTTTCCTGTTGGGCATATCTGTAAGCAGGGCGCACATTCCCTCTCGTTGTGTTGACCTGTTGACCTGAGAAAATGAGGCGCGGGCAGATGCAACCAACCATAAGTACATGTCACACAGAAAGAGAGCAGGCGGCGAAGGCGGCTGACGTAGTCTTCTGACTTTGCAGTGACGTAAGCGCAACGTAGACAGGACTCCAGAGAGTGTGATGTCCGAGGTGCCTTCGTATAACAAAAAAGTCCCGGTGCCAGGAAGGACCAGCGAATAGAGTGAGAGTGAGATGGCCACTGTGGGAGAGTGGTGGGAGAGAGGAGGGAGAGGGAGAGAGGGAGAAAGAGAAAGAGAGCCACATTGATTTTGTCTTGTATTCCACACTCTTGAAAGACTTCTGGCGTATCGACTGCAGCTCACAGCAGAGAGGCTGTCTGTATTCCTTCCCATTTTGGTCCTTGGCTGGCAAGAGCTGAGATAAACGAAGGACTTTTCACAGATAAACGCTTTCATGCTCCACTGCTTGTGAAAACATGAAAATCATCTTCTTAGTGTGCTTTTTAGTTCCTGCTGGTGCTGTTATTACACAAATACAACCCAAAATTGTGAGTTTAAGAAAAAAAAAAAGCCTTAGAGGTTTTTGTTATTTCATGGATGAGCTTAGATGTAAGATACATGATTTTTATTTATCTTTTAATATGGCACTCAAATTCATAAACATGCCTCACCTCTTTCCATCCCAGTGCCAATGCTCCTCAGGAAAAGCCTGTGACGGATATTTGTGTTGATATAGCAGCACTTTTCAAAGGAAAGCTTTCACGAGCATTTCTTGATTTGAGGAGATCATGAGTGACAAATGGGGCCTCTACTGACGTCTTACCCCGAAATCATGTCAATTTTGTGTCCTCGCATTTCACCAAACAAATCTCAAGTCACTTGGCAACTCGTTGAATTTGAAATCTAAGTGGGAAATTTGAGTGATGGTGGTTGATTTTTGACATATCTCACCCTCTGCCCCACAAAGACACATGGTGACGTCTGTAAACCACTTTGTTCATGGTCTTGACTTCAAAAGCATACCGTCACTGGTGCCACGGTGAAGTGAGCAAGCTCCTCTCTGTGATGAGATGTTCCATGAGGCAGAGCCAGTTGTCTTGCCTCTCTTGTGCCCATTGTGGCACCGTGAGCAGAGCTGTGGACAGACACACGCAGACAGATTCAGCCCTGCAGCGAGCTGAAGAAAAGGTGTTAAATCATCCTTATGTCTGGCAGGAACTGTTGGTTATTCTCTGTTGAACCCCATGCAGCTGGGCTGATTTGTTGCAAGCCAAATGTCCTCATATACAAACTTTTGTTTTCTTATATCTGTATCGTCATAGCAGCTGCCTTGTCTGCACAAAGGAAGTGTGCTGAGAAACTCTCATCCTTACTAAGGTTCACACAACAGCTGGAGGTGATGATTTTTGTCAAATTTGGCCACTGAAAGTCATACAACTTCAAACTACTTCAGTAGCGTTCAAGTGCAGCAGAGTTTGCTTTGAATTTGCATAACATAAGAGAAACCTCGCAAATTCTTATCAAGCAGAATGTGGACACAAGATTTGGGTGCATATTTACATGAACTGTTTTGTTGTCAAGGGCCATAGTGATAGGCTATAGTAATTTTGTTATCATTTTTTACCCTTTTTGGTGTGCTAAAAAGCAGTTCCAGTTGACCTCCGTTATTTGGAGAAGGCTGCTGTTGAACTGTGCTAGCTACCTCCCTGGGTGTTGTTTGGACAAAGACACCACATGTGTCTCAACTGGCATGGGGTTAAGTGGATAATGAGTAGATGATGCATTAATGAGTAAAGCCCTTTCACACCACACTGAAATGTTCCTCTGGTCAGCCATCAGAAATAACACTACCGATCACGATAAAAACATGCATTAGCTGTGGTTAGGGAGGAACCGCCGTCACAACCGAGGAGGATCCAGTTCCGAACCAGCAGACCAGTTCAACCTGCATGCAGACACACTCACTCACACACACTCACACGGACACGCAGCACAAGCGTACATGTACAGTCAATCAATCAATCAATCAATCAATCTTTATTTTTATAGCACATTTCAAACAAAAAATTGCAATTCAAGTGCTTTATAAGCGAATGACAAAATGTAGGATGTTAAAAGTGGATTAGAGATTAACACAAAACAACAAAAAGTTAATTGAATAAGACAACAATAAAAGACTGTAGTTAAGATAATAAAAGATAAATAATAAATAATACACGCAATGAAAATAACAATAAGATTAAATTTATGAAATACTACAAAAAATGGCTGCTTGAGGTGAGTTTCCCCTCTCATGGTGAAGCACTTTGGGTTTCAGAATTAAATAAATAGTATAAATAAGAATACCATAAAATGAAACACTAGATGAAAGCCAGACTGAATAGATGGGTTTTTAGTTTACCTTTAAAAATATCTATATTTTCATGTGAGGATCTGAGGGACTTTCTTGGTTCATAACTACCTGTTTATGTCTCAGATAAAGTTGTATTAGACCCACACAGCCACATAGAGCATAGTCGTGGAAAGAAGTGTCATGCCTCCTGATGACGCTGCCCATGGATAGCATGTACAGATTAAAAAATAAAGGTCCCAAAGTTGATCCTTGAGGTACGCCACAGCTCACCTCATCATGTTTGGAGGAGTTTCCATTTATAGATACAAAAATATGCTTACCCTGATCATCCAATTGGCTTGTAGTTTTCAAGTTTCACACACAAGTTTGAGTATATTGTGTGTATTGATGTATTACTAATGTTGTTTTTTGCCATCTGTGCTCAGCATGTCTGCTGTCTCCTTTTAGTTCCGTGGTTTGACTGTTTCTATATAGGGCAACTGTTGCCTGGTTTTAATTGAAGCAACTGTTTTCATTTTATGATCAAAAACATTTTTTTTCAGGATGGCAGTAAGATGTTATTTTTGTTTGTGGCAATATGTGATGTGAAAGTTGTCGCTACTCCATTGGCAATGAGATCAGGTGTAAGGAGATCTATATAATGTCACACGTACATCTTAAATGCCCTTTAATGAAAAAGAGCTGTGTTGATTTCTGTCTGTTTTGCAGCTGAAAATGAGTTCCTTTTTATGGGAACTAAATAGTTTTTCATGCTTGGGCCCTTTATAGCTCCATTGGAAGTGTTGTGTCAAGTTTTATTTAAAAGAAAAACAAAGAAAAAAAACAGTGTGGATGGGTCTGGTCACCCAGGGCAACCGACCTGGTGTTCCCCCTCGGTCAGCGGCCCTGGGTGGGGCAGGTAGTCATGGTGGAAGATCGAGGTGACACGGTGAGTCACTCCAGCATACAGCATCAGCAGTCATATGCATAGTCTCTGTGATATTTTGGCTCATGTTTCCTTTAGGAAATAGAAACTCGACGTCAGAGTATTGAATTAAACCTCCAGAGTAGATGGACCAGACGGGTTTGAATGATACTGACGTAGCAGTGTTGGGATGGCCTCTGATTAATTTTCTTTTCCAGAGATGGATTAGATCTTCCTGACATCTTCATCTTCCTTCCTCCCTTAAGGGAACCATGGCAACCCCATTGTAGCACCGTCGTCAGGCAGAATGCGATTGAATAGGAATGTGATGTGTGGGGACGAGCGTAAACCAAGACGTGGTTGAAAACTCACCACGGCCTTGTACCCTCAAGTTCTTTCTAGGCTGACCAGGGAATACACCCTCGTGTTCATGCACCATAGGTATTTAATAGATACACACACGCACAAACACATGCATGTACACACACACTGGACCTGACCGTTTGGCAGCCACTGGACCGATAACCATACAGACAGACGGATGCGAGATGGAGTCGTGTAGAGCTCATTGACCTCTGCTCTGTTCTGGGCACTGTGCTCACTGACGCAAAATTACCTGCCCATCCATCCCATGCATCCTCCAAACGAAATGAGACCAACCCTGGATCACCGCATCATCTGCACAGATATAGTCTGCTCCTGTCCAAAAATTTCAGTCCTTTCATCCGTGTTTGTGTGTGTGTGTGTGTGTGTGTGTGTGTGTGTGTGTGTGTGTGACTAAGAGAGAGGAACTGAAGGACAGAGAATAGGAAGTTCAACAGCGAATTGTAATAAAAGACCACAAAGCGAGGAAAAACATCTTTGGAGTTTTCAATGCTCTGATGTTCCTTCTTTTGGAACTTTTTTTTGGGGGGGGGATCCAGTCAACGGAGTAAAACAGAATTGAAAATCTGTATTCCATGTGCATTTGAAGCCGTTGCAAGACAGCTACAACAACAAGAACAATCTGTGCACATAGTACTTGCCCTAACATAATTACGGCAACAGCCGGTTCCCGAGGAGTATCCACATATTTTAATTGTAAGTGCAAATATTCAACAGATTTATTGGGTTTTCGGCATCTGTCTTGCTGCAAGAAAAGCCTCCGGTCTCTACGGAGAGATGTTCAATTTCACCTGCTGCTTCTCTGTGTATGTGTGTGTGTGTGTACATAGTATAACTAGGCAGTTTGCTGTTTCCTAATACCCATTCTTTGTTACATCAATCTCCTAGAAGTCAGCCAACCATAACAGGTATGCTAATGTCAATATGATAATTCTTGCCCCTCATCTCTCTCTTTCTCTCACTCTCCTCTCCACTCCTTACTCTCTCTCTCTTTAGCAGCCAGTGTCACAAATGGAAACAGCCAGAAGGGGTTTCAACTGAGTCTTGTGCCAACATGTCAAAAACAGATTTCCCGACAACTATGAAGAAAAGAGGGCCTCACACACATGCATACATGCACACACACATGCACACACACATGCACACACACAAATCATTAAACGAACAGAAGATCAAACACCAGTGACAAGCATCGCCCACTAACTTCTCACATGGCAACAATCCCATGTCTTTCTTCCTCTGTCCTCCCTCTTTTTCTTCTTTTCTCTTGTTCTTTCTCCCACGCTCTGTTTGAATGAAAGATATACATCTATTTATCCATATCTATATGTATGTATATATCTATCTAGAGAGATAGATACATACATACATAGCGAGAGGGAGAGAGAGAAATTTATTTCATCGGGGGATACAGATGCCTGACTTTTCATTCAGGATCCCTCACTGACTAAAGATCATCGTATTGGTTAGCATAGTAAGTAACTAGCATTATTCCATGTAAGAAGACTGACTTTTTTATAATAATAAAAAAAAAAAAGTTTGGGGTGTTTTTTGTTTAATGGAGAAGATTTATATATTTAAAAAATAAAATGTCATTAACTCAATATGTGTGGTGAAGCCATGTTTATTTTGGAACTATTTTACATGAGCTATGTATTCATCCACTGTGCGGTGAGTTTTAGCTGCATACTTTCTCCCACTGCCTACCACCGTCACTTCCCATGGCAACAGGAAAAAGTAGTCCCTGCTATTTGAAAAGCGCTACCCTGTTTTTGTGTTGTTTCTTAATCGTGTAGTTTCTGAAACAAGGCCACCAGACTGGGAAGTTACAATTACATAATCTTTGAGCAATATTCTGCCTCATATTTTTCCACATTTGAGACGATTCTAGTTGCCTGCTGTCACTTAACATCGTGTGCGCTCAAGTATTCGCATGACGCCCCGCAGGTGAATCATCTACCAGAGGACACGTGGATGATCTTGGTGTCAAGGTCTTATCCGCAGCGCATGGACAAACAGCGCAATGAGCCGACTGATGTGTGCACAATATTTAAAAGCCATCTGATAGCGAGATAAGGACCGGAATGGCGTCTTTGCTCTTGCCGGGATAACGATTTACTGAGTATCAATTAGGGAAAGCAAACACTGCGCTGCCGGCGTAACGCGTCACTGATCGATGAAGTGGCATATAGCCAAATACTCAATGAAAATCAGATATATGTGTGCATGTATATGTATGTGTGTGTGTGTGTTTCATTGGATAAAAAAAACTTTTTTGGCTTTTTAGTTTTATGTGAGATATTACAGTTTTATGGCTTTGTCTCTTTTACAATGATGGGTTGATTATGTCATGTGTCTATGTATGTGTATGTGTCTATTTGTTATGATAACATGACTTGGGAGTCCAAGACAAATTTCTCTACAATAAAGTACATCATATTGCTGTATATATACAACAGCAAGTTGCAAAAAGGAGACATTTGATGTACAAATTTGGCAGCAGATACCTGCAAGGGGAAAGTGAAAAACTCTTTTTTTTTTTTCTTTTTTTTTATAGCAATGCAGTGTGTATAGAGCTCACACAGCACGCTGAATGTGTGGATATTTTCCTCAAATTGAGATACAGTTTTAAGCTCCGAGAGTTTCCCCACACTTCTAAAGACAACATCTGTCAGGTAACGCCGTAATATCGGCGAAGCCTCTCAGCAAATCAAATATTGAAGCGCTGGACATTCATAATATATGAGGTTAACAATACCGCGCTGTTTCTCTGATCCCTCTTGCACTGATCATCTTTAAAGCAGCAGACATCGGGCCCTCATTTCACACAAAGTCATGCCTCGACATCTAAATGTTCTCCAATATATTCCCACTGTTTCCATTACATTTTGGGTCTCCAGGAGAACCAGCGTGTTACTGATGGTGTAATAGAGGTTTATTTAATTTATAGTGTTTCATTATGGGGAAGGCAATATCAGAGGTAAATGTCTGTGCTTCTTCATATGTTTGTAACTTCAGTCATTTCTATCCATTTTCCTCTACAATGTCATACAACTGGCACAATGGCCATTTCACACTGATTATCCGATCAAGCCATACTCGGCTATAATTATACTCCATCAGCTTTATGCGTAGTTAGACATAGTCACACTCTGTTACCTCTGCTCATAGTTATCTCCAGTTATTCTCAGTTAGGTGTGCTCAGGGTTGGATACAGTTATATTCTACCATTATCAAGAATTACCCAGTCTCCCTCATACTGTATGTTATGGTTGAGGAGACATAGAGGAGGAGTATTTGAAGTGCAAATCTGCTCTCATTTCTCAGGGCTCTCTCATCTCAAGCATCTTTGTGTGTCCTCACTTCTCTCTTTTCTCTCACCAACGCATTCGCCTTTCCTTCATCACCCCCCTCCCTCCCCCACCAGCTCTTCCTCTCTCTCTGTCTGACACAGAAGTCGTGAATAAACGCGTCTAATGAAGACCAGAGAGACATTATCACACGTCACGATAAAGGTCCACAGACATGAATAAATAAATACAGAGTGAACTGTGACAGAAAAGACTTTCAGCTTTGAATAAACCTCGTTATTATCGTTATTATTCAACGTCAAGATCCCCTTTCAGCGCTACTTTTGATGTTTGACTATAATAGCGGAAAGGGCCGGCGTTTCTGCTGCACTATCCGCCATGCAACTGCGCAGCAAAGTCACGCCATTCACTAACACCCCTCTTGAACATCGATCCCTCCCTTCCCAAGCAGCAGATAGACTACCAATTGCTGTCGTGATCAGTCTCAAGGCTGACGTACTTTGACATGTGGTGATGGTGGCTCCATCCATCAAGCTGATCAGGATAAGGTTTGAGCGCTGAGAAGCTTCGCTGCTGTCTCTTCTGTCACGAGCAGCCATGAAGACAGGCAATGTGACGCCATCGGGGGAATTACCGTACATTTTCAAAGGTCCTGCTATCGATGGTACACGTGCCCACACAGTCTTCAAGTTTGTCCGTTGCCGTGTCTGTAAGGATGTGTTTCATGAAACGTCCACACCAACAGCGCTAATGACCATCGTCACGGAAACGCTGTTGCGTGAATGTTAAAAAATTTACAGTGTTGAAAGTTATCCTAGATGGAAAACAATTTGACTGTGTCAGAGATTCAGCATATTTGTTTCATACCAAAGTGGCATACTGATCAAGTGCAAGCAACTCCAACCTCACTTTCAAAGGTTTACGTTGAATTTTTGAGAGTTTGGCGAGAATATTGGCATCAAAATAATCTCTGGGTCTTCACTTGATACGTTTGTCTGGTTTAGCGTGCAGTATGTGAGTTAAAGGAATATTTCACCCCAAAACTTCACCCACCTGGGGGTGTGCTGCAAGTCTAATGGAAAAGAGTTTTAATTGCGGAGAACAAAGGTTCCTAACACCATGGCCACGTCAGCATGCAGTAGATCAGCGACTTTGACAAGCAGCGGCAAAAAAGACAAAGATATCAATTTCAGATTCTCAGACTCTTTGTTGTAATCCAAGTCTTGACTCTTCATTTTCATGTTCAGTATGTCCCAAATTAGTGTATTTCGCTAAAAACATCTCTAAGTAAACCACTTCCAGAAAATGCTTCATGCACCTTCACCAAATTGAAGACTTGCCTCCTGGTTGTTCTTTGGATTCTTCTCACTTATTGGCTTCAGTCTTTGCAGTAACTAAAGTCTGAGTGTTTGCTGCTGTTTTTCTGAAGTCACCGATCACCTTTGTACCTTTGTTTAAGAAATGACTGCTGGTTTGTGAGGCATTTCTGTTGAACATTCAACAACTCTGGGTAAGTAAACAATAGAGTATATCTTATTTTGGGGGGGAAGTATTCCTTTAATCCAGGGCATCTCAAAGTTGTGATGACTGAGGGCCAATTTAGGGACCCAACATTGGATTGAGGGTTGGTTGAGCAAAAAGAGAACACAAAATGATTCCAAAATGCATCTCTTTTTTAAAAGTCTAGTCTAGACTAAACGTCATGCCAGCTGTGACTCATGTTAGAAATGTATGATGTGTTTTCTGGGGGCTAGAAAAAAAAACATTTGTCCATTTGTAGATGTTTTAAGAGAAACGTGCATGTCTACAGTTTATGCTTTGGAAATGCGTTGCAGCCAGTACTGTGAACACAATTTGTGGTTAAAGAGGAAAAACAGATTTGTGAAAACTCAATGCTGGGCAGTTCAGCGTCTCTCAAGCTTAGTTGTGCGCTCCTCGCCTGCGAACCAACACGTGAGGTACAATGAAGTAAATGTTGCTCCATTTCTCCTGAAACTTCCTTTTCTCCTCACTGACGCATTTTTACACAAAGGCCCCACTTCCTCCATCTGGCTAACCAGCTCACATACCTGCAACGATGACGAAATCTGTCTCGCAAGTAGGCAATCATTCCTAACTTGACATCTTAGCCCAGTGGGCGCAGGTTTACCATTCTCAAAAGCGAAGTACTGTGTGATGTGTGTTGGTCCAAATATAACACGTGTTTCATCATGTCACCTGAACTCATTGCGGGCCACCAGAAACGTTTCCGAGGGCTGGCATTGGCCCGCAGGCTGCTCTTTGAGAATGTCTGCTTTAATCACCATCTTAGGTCACTTCCTATGTAAACAAAGCATGTTACACTCCAAGTCTTTTGTTTAATAAAAATATCTGTTGTACAAATCCCTTAAACAAGATCATCAGGTTTATGAACATTGCGTTAAAATGAACCAACCATCCAGGCTGACAAGTTCTCATTTTCTCACTTTGGAGAGTGCTGGTGATCACCTATGACTGCACAGCATATTGTATGCAACAGCCTCACCATGCAAAATGAAATTAATCTGCCAGACACAACAATGACTTTGGTGCCAGTCGTCTTATCACATAACGATTAAGATGAGCAATGTAGTGCTTTAAGTAAGGGTGATCATTTGTGTACCTTTTTAATTTTTTCCCCCTGACAAAGCCACAAAAGTGAAGCGAGAGCAGACACCAAAACAAGACCCAGCACCAGGCAGACTGATGCTATCACTCCCACTTTCTAATTAACAGGCCCTCACAGTCATCAGCACAGATTGAGTTTGGTCTTAAGTGCTGCGGTGTCAATCGACATCACCTTGCCCTGCATGGACTGATAATCACCGCTGCAGGAACATTTCCACATTACACTCAGATGACAAGTAATCTGTCTGAGGCATTCGTCTCCACATAACAAAAACATTTTAGACATTTTCTCATTATCAAAGGTATTTTAGAAATCTTCCAAACAGGCCGCTTGGATGAGCTGAGGTCATTACAGCATTGTGAGCATGTCTGATTTATACTGACGTCTAAGTGGCTGTTAGTGCCCAGCCCGTTAGATAAGTGATCACACTCCAGGCAAACAATGGCCCCCATACCTCACCTACAGGGGATGTTGATAGTGAAATTAAGGGATTTATTTCCCAAGACACTATTATTTATTTCCATGCGCAACTCAGGGCCCCTGGCATGTACTAGATCTGTTTGCACATGGGATAAAGAAACAGAGGCAGCTGGAGGGATTTCATATCTCCAGGCACTGACAGATCACCGTTTTATTTTCCCTATTAAAAAAAAAAAATGTTGCAATTGCAATAGGCTCAATCACTAAAACATCCACTCATTTCCCAAAACTATTAGGGTTTGTACAAATATAATTTAGTAAACAGCGTATAATAACCAAGTAGATGAGTATGTGATCCTGCATATTACCTCTAAGAGTCATTTCATTCGCCCAGTTATTCATCCATTGCTTGGCTATAAGGCAACTGACCCTCAGAATTACCTGCACTGTCACTGAAGTTGAACTAATACTGCAATGTAATTTAAATCGAATCATGTTATACTTCATTATTAATTCATGTTGACACAAAATCAGAGAGCCGTTGTTTCATTCAGAAGTAATCCTTGACACGGTTTCAAAGAACTTTGCAAAGTATAAAAAAAACAAACAGCCAAAGCAATAAAAGCAAGCAAACAGCGCAATATAAAATCAAGGCAGGACTCAATAACAGCGAGGTCAAAGACAATAATGCAAGATCACAACATAAAAGCGCGTTTGTGAAAATGACTTTAAAGACGATACAGAGCTTGAACACTTACTGACACATAGAGCTGCACTCCTGAGTTTGCTTGGACACACTGTAATATTTAAACAGGATTTTTCCAAATACACCAACACAAATACACCAACTAGGCCTGAAGACCAAACATCTTCATCTTTCGCTAAGCAGTTTCCTTGCAGCATCCTAATCCTCCTGAACCCTAACTGAGCCATCTGGGTAACAGGCGACCGGTGCCGGACTCCTCTGAAATCCTCTGTCAAATGTTTGCTGCAGCCTCTTGCATTTGGCTGCATCTCAATGGGACGGTCCATATGTTTCAGAGTCGGTTTTGTTTGTTTTTACTTTGGCATCGTGTGGGCCACATGGTTGACTATAATGGGATGTCCATGGAATGAGTTGTGGTGAATCTGTAGGGGAATTTATATATCTATCTCCATTAATTACCACCATTTGTTTCACTGCTCATTATGATAGAAACTGAGACCGCACAATGAGCCTCTCACTCTCACTAACGTTGCACCAAACTCAACAAGAAAATCACCGAAGAAATCCTGATTTCCTAATTTCACAAGTACAGAAAGGAGCTCATTACTGTTGTTTGTGTTTGGGTGTTTTTTGTTTTTGTGTTTTCTTTTTACAGGCTTTTGCTTCAGCTCCACCAAAGACTATTTGTCAGTCTGACAAGCGGCACAGCATAAGCATGTTTGGTTTTTGTTAGTTAACCACCTTAGGTAATAAGATGAAGGGCCATTGTCAGCTTTGCTTTATAGTCAGAATAACAACACATATATCCTGGGGTTAATAATAACCCCATCCACTCAGTTTATTGAGGCCGTTTTTCTAATGCTTTGTCAAAGCAGACTTTATTACAGCTCATAAATTGTCCAACAAATGGGATTCAGCATTTACTACTGTCAGGCCACAAACAAGTAAATAAATAAAGAATCCAAATGAATAAGATTATTTGGCGCTGGCCGGGATTAACAATGTTTTTAATGACCACTTACAAAAGGACAAAGCCCGACTGCGGCACAGATGAATATTAAATTCCACATTTGTAGAAAAACTGAAAGAGAATCCACAGCAGCTGTTGCTCATCATCAAACTTACATTATGGGAACACAAAATAGACAAATCGCAGCAAAAAGCAGGCAGCCGCGGAGCAGCTGATTTCATGTTGTGCAACCGAATGATTCAGACTCTCCGTAAAACCGAGTACATGCCCCATTTTTGTGCAGCGAGTAAGAATTACGTCCAGGCATGTGCACAGAGAAGACCTCTGACTCAATAAGCGGCCTTTCTGCAAGACTTTTTTTTTTTTTTTTTGTATTTCTTCTTCAAATTCTAGATTTTAGTTTTTAAATTTGGCCCATGGCATCAGTTCTCAATTAAAAGCCTGCCTGACAGCTGCATTTGAGCTCTGATTCTGCAGACTCCCTGACCTGCCCTCACTGGTGACAGAAACGTAATTGTTTGGTTGTGTGTGTGTGTGTGTGTGTGTGTGTGTCTGTCTGTCTGTCCATGGCTGATCTCAGAAACTATTGGGTCTATCAGGCTTATTTTTTGTGTGCACAGTTATGCCCGTATGATGAAGAACCTCTTGTGGTTGTGGTTCAAAACTT
>OMLB01025171.1:2595-33638 GCA_900302555.1 Myripristis jacobus
GAGCTGGGTTTTTTTTTTTTTGCAGTGCATGAAGTATATTATGTTGATAAGATGAATCTTGGGAAAAAGTATTATTCTATACCTGAGGAGGAGATGTAGATAAAGACAAGCACAAAAGTTTCATTTGGCCTTAATCTGATGTTTAATCTGTAGGTTGATCATTATGTAAATGTTTCCATGTTTTACCGTATAGCAAAAACAGAAATTCACTCTCTGAATTCAGACATTATACCGGTGTTTTTCCACTTATCCAGATCAGGGCAAAGATAAGGCGCACAGCTCTTATGAAGCTGCACAGAGTCAAGAAAAAGATGTGAGAGGAAACTGAAATAGGATGTGTAAGAGTTTCCTAAGACAGTTTCAACACTCCTGGAGATAAAGTGTTCAGGAACAGGGCCAAGTGAAGAGATCAGCATGGCGCATCAGTGCACCACATAGGTCACACACCTGCGCACACACACACACACTCACACACACACACACTCACACACACACTTTTTCACACATGCCCCCTCTTTGCTTTTACAACTGTCGACTTGTCATGCACCAAGATAAACACGCACAAGGATGAAAAACACTTCACAGCAAGTCACCCTGCACAGAATCTCTTAAGTCATTTAGTTTCATATTCAGTGTTAAAATCTTGTTTTTCTTGAAACAAGTGAAAAAAATCTGCCAGTGGAATGAGATAATTTCACCACTTTTCAGTGCCAAACAACTTTGTCAGAGTGTCAGTATCTTGATCCTAGTGGGCTGATCTGACTTATTCTGTCTTGTCTCAACACATTTACACTTCTTTCCAGGAAAAAAAAAAAATCCTGAAACAAGTGAAACTGCATTGGAAACAAGTGGGTTTATCTCATCCCACTGGCAGATTTTAAGATGTTAAGACTGAATATGAGAGTAAATCACTTGTGTAGCTGGAGATTTTTTTTTGCTGTGCAGTGCGGTGCTGTGCTGGCATCAAACTGATATGTAACTTTATAAAACCTAGTCAGTCAGCGTGTGTTGATGACACACACTGACACGCTCAGGGCTCACATTTTATACATCTGTGCTCTCCTCGTCTCACTCCATTGATGTACATGAAGCAGCAAAAGGGAAATAGTCAAAGGGGAAATGCTTCAAATGTCTGATCAACTTTCACTGAGGGCCAGGAATAATTGTCTAAAACAAATTTGAGAGACAAAAAGGCAGGGCAGACAGAGCTGACGTATGTGTGTGTGTGTGTGCATGTGTGACTGTGTATATGTTTTTCTGTTGCTATAGATGCGGTCATCTTTTTGTGTTTGCGTGTGTTCGTGTGAGTGCACGGAGGTAGAAAGAGTTAAAAAGAGAAAAGAGCAGAGAGAGAAGGGAAGTGTCTGGTATATCTATGCATCTCTGGCTCTCTGATAAAGCCCGAATGTATTAGAGAGTTATAATTATCACCCAGGATCATGTGCTGCTCAGGGCTCTGCAGTGAAAACGCAAAAGCGGAGGGACTATATGTGGGACACGGGAACTCAAAGTATCGAAAGCTCAAAACCTCAAAGCCAGGTTGTTTCCTGTTCCAGATAAAGTCCTCACAGTCAGGGATTGACATCTTTGCAAGAATTAATTTGCAATTTCAAAGCACCCTAGTCCACGCAAATGTTAATCCAGTCCCAAGGAAGGCAAACAAAGTATATCCTATTTTGTTGTGGGTTTTTTTTTTTCATTCCACGTTTTTTCATTCCATGGTGTTGAGACATGTGTTGAGTAAGTTGTCAGTCACAGAAAGGCAAATTATTTCCAATACTGTCCTGTGATTTTCGAAACTTTCTGGTGCTCATATTATAATTTTGTGAGTCTTAATCTGCTTGTCTGGTGTTCCAAGCAGATTAACAGAATTCTACTGTTTCACTCAGGCTTGCACTAAAGTTCAAAGGGGTAAAATGACCCATCTTTACATCTGAGACAAACAATTTCTCTTTCACTCCGGGTGAATCAGAAGCCAAAAAAGCACTGCTATTTCGGAGATATGAAAGCTAGACTGCCTAGTTCCCGAAAACGTGGAGGCAAGCTAAAAAAAAAAAAAGTGTGAGGGGAAAAGCAGACTGTGTTTTTGGTGTTCCTTATCGACAGCGAGTCGTGTTGAGTGTGTTTTCTGCCGTGGTTTAGCACATGCGGTTCCACTGCCATGCACACTGGGCTATATTCATGCAGCGAGAGCAGCACGAGCCTGTAACAGGAACCTCCGCCGGGCTCCCTGCATTTCCACACGGCACACAAAACCAAACAAACATGCTACCTTTCTTCCTATCTGTTATCTAGCTCTGCCAGGGTGGCTTCTTAATTTCTTCCTGTTGCACCCGAAGTCTCTACGTTACATTTGTGCTATATTTGCTACATCTAACACACTCTTATCTTTATATTTGTCCTTGTTGCCTTTTAGCTATACTTTGCCATATATCACTATGTTATTAGCTACCATTTTATCTATAATCTGAGGAGAACATTTATACCCACCCTGGGTTACAGCGAGCCTACTTTATTGCTATCTTTGTGTTTGTCCTCTACACGATCTGACACTTGCTTCCCAAAACGAGCAAATCAGGATGTGTGACCGTGACAAACATGATATAAAGTAAAAGCTCTTCTTCCTACTCCCAGTTTAGTCACAACTTCCCCATATCCCTGAGAAGCTGCAGCCCATGGTTGTGGTTCCCTTTGCCTAGTTCAGCTGCAGCTCTGCAGGGTCAAAACAACCAACTGATGACCTGTCGACTTGTTATTGTACTGAGGGCCTCCGGCCAGTTCGCTTTCTGTGCAGAGGCTGAGGGCCGCAGCACATAGAGATAAACTTAAAAATAGACATAGAAAATATTGTAATTAGTTCATAGTAAAATCAGCATGCATTCTGGGCCTCTGCTGCACATGTGCTGTGAGTTAGGCAAAAACTGACATTCATTAATCTGCAGACCCCATTTTAAGTGATTTTGTCTTGGAGATGCGGATATGGACAGGAGGACTTTGGTTTGTGTTACATATTTAATTGTTAGATGTCATACTTGAACATTGGAGGTAGACTCAACGTGGTGAGATTAAAGCACCATGTGAAGGAACACTAGTGGTACCCAGGCCACTCTTTGAAAACCACTGAAGTCAGATTAAGGTGTTTATATGAACTCATCATGTGACAGTTCTCCATAATAACCCCATTTACATGAGTGAAACCTGTCTAAAAACTGCATCATAATTGTATCTTGCAATATGCAAAACAGACTCCAAGAGTGTTGAGTCCTGCTGCCCGATACAAACTACAATTCCCCGTCAATGTCCAGACAACACGGTGAGCTGGAAACACACCTCGGTTTCAAAAGTGAACCCAGGTGTAAACGTGGCACCGGCCTGGTCAGAGCCTGGTGTTTGTCTTGCCTGCATCATGGCTTTCATCCTTATAATTGCCTTTTTGAGGGTGATGTGAACACGGCCACTGGCAGCCTGCTGCGTCACAAGTTCAGACAAACTTCTGGCCAAATTGTGTAGGGAACTTAACTTGTCGGCTGCCTTGCCTTAACTGAATCTGAGTGCCATTTTGTTTTTACGCAGTGTGAAGCATGGCCTTGCCTTCCCTTTGTGTTTGCTGTGTCATTTCAGCAGCCTCAGTACTATTGACACATGGCTGGTTTCTTTCTTATCTCATTGACTCAGCAGAAAGACATAAGAGTTTGTCCAAAAACAAAACAAAAAACAAAAAAAAACAACTGTTGTTACATGAAAAGATTATTGTTACAGCAAATAAAGCTGTGATAGACATGTACTGGATGGTTGATACGATGATGTGATTTAATCTGACCAAACTGCCATAAAGATCTTGTGATCCCATGCCATTAGTTCTCATATTTGTGTTCCCCCTGCTTTCTGAGTGAATCATGCATTATGGGAGCTTTGTTCCCTCGCCGTCTCTCGGTTAAAAAACAAGCGTCCCTCCTGTTTCAGTTACAGGCTGTTTTACAATTCCTTCCCTGTGCTTCCCTTTCTGTCACTTCTCCATAATTCTTGGTATTTCGGTTAGACAGGCCCTCTTTCTGAAGCTTCCCCTTTTCCATAGATTCCTATATTTCATGATTTCCACTTCTTCCTCTTCAGTTGTACAAACAGAGGTAGAGGCATGAGGAAATCAGGCTGCCACCATGACATGCAAACCACAGGCGAGTAGTTGTGGGACTTGCAAGACTCTGAGTTCTGTTGAACATTTCTAAACATTTCTGAAGCTCTCTGCTGGGAAAAGAGGGAGCTGACCGTTTATCACACAGGGCACTTCTCCATTCAGATGGTGTTTGGATACAAAAGCGATCAAATAAAGAGGAGAGAGCTTTTGCAGCAGCTCCACTGACAACACTTAGAGTAATCTTTGCTTCATTTACTCCAAAAACCATTTAATATTTCACGCAGTAGGCTGATAAAGACCCCTTCTCATGCACAAGATGCCATGTAGGCCTATCTGTGTGTGTATTGTTGTGCATGTGTGTGCATATGTGTGTATGTTTCTGCGTGCCTGTTCATCATACTCTTTTACTCTGATATACACCACTCTACCGTCCCTAGTTTCACACTGCTTCCTGTGTCTCTGTTTCCTGTTTGTGCTGTCATTTGTTTTACACAAGTGTGATGGTGTGAGATGCTCTGTGCATTTCCTCATCCCATCGCTGACATCTTCAAAACCAAGACATTCTGTCCACCTCTGGAGCCACAAGAAACACACAGCATTTTGCCTTGGAAAACACCAAAATGAGTCTGTCAGATTAGATTCAGAGTTTACAGGTTGCATATTACACAGGCTGGCTCTTTGATACGTAGTGTGTGTGTAATAATCTTATCTAATGTCTTTGTTGACCTTGCTCAGTCTGAAATCAGCAAAACACATGAAATATCAGAGGTTTTGAGCTCTGTTGTAGCATCCCAGGAAACACTAAAATGTCTAATTGTGTACTGAAGTGTGTTTGTGATTACAAAGCCACTGCTTCTAGTTGTAAGGTAGTTGCAATGCTAAATCATGAGGTCTAAATCTGATAATGGCAGCACATCAAGATGGAACAGAGTCACACTAACACAGTGATTACCCTACTGATAAATACAGAACATTTAAATAAAATGAAGCCAGAGCAGATTTCATCATGGGGATTTGTAAAGTTCAGTCACATAGTTTGGGATTACACTTGGGAAACAGAGACACAGGCAGGTTTCCCAGTGGAGTCATTCATAAATTCATATGTAGTAGGATATAATCCAAAAGAAGCATGCTCGTATTCTAAACGTGGCCCCCCTGCCCTCTTTTCCAGCCTGTAACATTAAAGTTGAGGCTCGCAGTGATGAGGAGAATGGGCTGGCCTGTGAGATGAATGGCGAGGAGGAGGAGTGTGCGGAAGACTTGCGCGTGATCGATGCCTCTGGGGCCAAAGTGAACGGCTCACAACCGAGCCCCGACGCCAAGGCCTTCTCCTCGGCCGGCGGTATCCGGCTGCCCAACGGGAAGCTCAAGTGCGATATCTGTGGGATAGTTTGCATTGGCCCCAATGTGCTGATGGTGCACAAGCGAAGCCACACTGGTAAGCCATCTGCGATACTTCTTGCCCTTCCTTTGCACCCATGTTCACTGTTAGTAATGCTGCAGGGAGTCTCTGGGATGAGGGGTAGAAGGGCTGAGAAGCTGGGTGTCTGCTGTGGCTCCTCCCCTTTAGCAGTTTTTTGTAGTTTATCTTGCCTAAACTGTCTTAGGTGTTCCAAATAATTTCTCAAGTTATGCACCTGCAGTGAGTTAAACTTCAAATGGTAAAATAAAGACATCACAAAAGTTATCTACTAGTGTTTTATGACATTAGCACGCCAAACTAACAATATCTTCTTTATAGCAAAGCCTGCATATGCACTAGTAATTATGGATTCTTCGAAGTAAACCCAAACTTCTGAGTTTCTGCTTCTGTTTGCAATAAGTTGTAGTTTTATTGCATCCATGCAATTGGCTGCATATAGACCTCTCTATGGTGCGTGAAATAGGCTTTGAGAATACCATTAGCAATTATTATTGTTCTCTAAATTGTTTTGAATTACGACATGACAAGCAACAGCAGCTGATCAAATTGTTGTATGATAAAGTAAAAGAGATGAACTTGGTCCAAAAAAAACAACATACCCTTAGTTGAGAAACAGGATATCTGTCGCAATTAAATGGGATCTCCATGAAGTGACAATTATCTGACTATTAAAAGTTCTTCAAATTTCAAAATTGATATTCTATTGTAATGAACCCAAACCAGTGGTGGGGAACATTTTTGAAAAAGGCACTTAACTGTCAAGCTTTAGAAACTAATGAAACCCAAAATGGAAGAAAGGAACACTAGACTAATGTAAATGCAAAAGAATGTACAATAAAAGATATAATGAAGTGCCTCCTATTTAAATCGAAAATATTCTGTGGTGAGTCTTTGCTCCTGAAATGCATTTTTAATGAGTTTCCTTTTTTATATATTTTTGCTGCTTCACTGGTGACTCTTATTTTATGGGGGGCCTTTGAAAAAAAAAGCCATATTAAAACGTTCTCACAGAATGCCACAACACTCGGAGAGGCTGGATATTGGTTTATTCCAGAGGCGCTGATCAGGAAGACTGGCTCTCAACACAAAGTGTTTCCTTCGCTTTATTCAAATGAGGCTGAATTTGCATTGTGATGTGCCGCTCTTATTTTAGAGACGAAGAAGAGGAAAAAATGAGATTTTCAGATCAAATTGACCTAGGCAATGGTGCATTACAGAACTGGCAGGCTGAGTCTGAAAGGCTCTTGTTCGATCAGAGCGCCAGAAGTCGGTGGGGCAGGGGGAGCATGGAGAGATGGAGTGTCACTCTGCTGTGAAACCCTCCCGGGCTGCTGGATCGCTCTCGGCCCCGGAGCCGCTCCATCATCCAGCTTGTTCTGGCGCTCGGGGTCCTTGTAGTGCAGCGACCCCACATTCAGATAGCAGTGGGCGTTTTTCCATCCACACAGTAAAGTTAAGACAAAAGCTTTCTGCGGTTGTTGCTTTTATGACGTGGCAGGATCAAACACCATCAGCTTAGGGGAAACGTAGTGCAATGAACAAGAACCTGAGAATTTATACTCATAAACGATGACAGGGATTTTCAAACTTTTTCATGCTTTGGACCCACAAGTTCAGCAGACCCCCATTTGGAGTGATTTTGGCACAGGAACCCTGATATGAAAAGACAGTTTGGTTTGTGTTAACTATTAAATTTAATAGATGCCATACTTGAACACAGACAGATACATTCAAAGTGGTGAAATTAAAGCATAATGTGACATTTTTTTTTTTCGTAACGTAACAGTTTCTATTAAATTAAATTAAAGGGAAATTAAACTATTCCTCATTTTGCTTAGGACCCCTTGGACGCCTTGTCAGGACCCCTGGGGTCCCCGGACCACAGTTTAAAAACAACTGAACTATGACGCAGCTCGATAGGATTCATGCACACCAAAAGAAAAAAAAAAAAAAGTGCAATTTTTTCCAGATTTTTTTTTTTTTACTAAAATAAAATAGTTTGATGTACCATAATACAACTTAAAACATTTTTCAGGTATTTCCATACAAGTCAAAAAAATTTTTTTTTTTCCACTTTTAGGATTTACTCTCCTTAAGTACAGTGCATTTTATCATTAAGTCAAGTCAAGTCAATCTTATTTGTATGGCCCAACATCATAATTTACAAATTTGCATTAAAGGGCTTTATCAAGTAGAGCATCATGATTATTTAGACTGATGTTATATTCTACTACAAACTGTGTAGGATGTGTAGGATCTGCTCCTTTACAGTGACTTGTGTATGTGTGTGTTTTTGTGTGTCTTTTTGTGTGCGTGTGCGTGTGTGTGTGTGTGTGTGTGTGTGTGTATGTGCTGTGTACTTGTCCCCAGGAGAACGTCCCTTCCAGTGCAGCCAGTGCGGTGCCTCTTTCACCCAGAAGGGCAACCTGCTGCGTCACATCAAGCTCCACTCGGGGGAGAAACCCTTCAAGTGTCACCTGTGCAGCTACGCCTGCCGCAGGAGGGACGCCCTCACCGGCCATCTGCGCACACACTCCGGTGAGTCCGCCGGTGCCACTCAAACCAAACAATATGCACCTATGGTAGTATTAGTAACCCTGGATTAAACACGATGACACTTTTTGCTGTAAATGCTTTGCCTAAGTTTTTGTCAATGAAAAACGTGAATGAAAAACGGCCACTCGCATCATCTGATTAAAGTGGCAATAATCAAAAATTACCCAGAGTCCATTTAAGTGACTTATTTGACAAAAAATGTTTATATGGTTTAGACCAACTCACTGATAAATTGTGTTTATTGCATGTTTTTTTGCATCTTCGTTATCACAATTTCAGGTGTTGCGGATTTAATTGCAGCTTTATTGATTTGGACATTAAAGTGGCAATTTGTCTTTTTTTTGTTGTTTTTTTGGTCTCATCTCTGGCACCAGATGCTAATTGCTGTGGTGTTTCTACACTGAACTTCCCAGTGATCACTTGTTTTTCAAGCAGCGATTCCTCTGCTGACACCCTGTTCTTTGGATTTTCTGTTAAAAAAAGTTAAAGTTTGCATTGGTGGTGCTCTTTGTATTTGTTTATTCTGCCATGGTGGCTATCCCAGCTCATGCTAGTTACCCAGTTGTGTTTATTCCACGCAAACTGGAAATGTGGAAGGAGTTTTCCTGGCAAGGAGTGTGTAGCACAGCAAATGCAAAAGCTTTAATGAAGTATAATTAGTTGAATGGCTGTTGTGTTATATCAGTCAGTGGCTGTAATAATTGCAATAACATTTATGTAAAATGTCATGGGTAATTGGTTGCAGTTGGAAAACCCCATAAGTGTGCTTACTGTGGGCGGAGCTACAAACAGCGCAGCTCGCTGGAGGAACACAAGGAGCGATGTCACAACTACCTCCAGTGCATGGGGCTGCAGAACAGCATTTATACAGGTTGGTGCCTCACAGCACGCACACCTCACACCAAACTCGAGACTTGCTAAGCCTGCAGTGTACCGTGTTCACAATGTTGCCGTTAGAAGATGCTCCAAAAGGTCAGGCTAAATTCATCTCTTTTATATTACACAGCTTTTGATGGGCACTGGCTCATGCACACCCTCTGTAATGACTGTAAAAAAAGATGGTTTTGCTGTCATATTACAACTGTAAAGTATTTTAATTGTTCACATTTACTCGGGAGTCATAAACAAAATGAAGCCACCACTAAATTAATGATAAAAAATACTTTACATGTAGGGCTGATGTGGTCTACGCTTCTGAGTTGATTCCCAAAAAAGAAAAAAAAATACAGTTCTACCTTATTTGTGAACATGAACAAATTTGACATTGAAAGACCAAGTGCTTGACATGTGTCAGAATAGTCCGATCTGTGCTCTGGGAGAAAAATACCATCAGGCCTGTACTGTCATTGAAAGAAAAGGCCCTATTACACCGATTCATGACTCATGAACAGATCAAATTCAAAATACGCTGACTCTGAAATCTACTTCTCTGTCTTGCTTTCCAGTAGTAAAGGAAGAAAGCAACCAGAATGAGCAGAGGGAAGACTTAAGCCAGACGGGATCTGACAGAGCCTTGGTGCTAGACAGACTAGCTAATAATGTAGCTAAACGTAAGAGCACTATGCCACAGAAGTTTGTGGGTAAGGGCTGAAGTCTGCTTCCTTTGTATATCAACTATGACCCTTTCTTTTGCTGAACATGAATGTAACTGCACCTGTGAGACGTGTGTAGGTCGAGCTGCAGCATGTGGCTCTGCAGAATGCATGCCGTGTAGGCTTGGGCCAATATCCAACAATATTGAGTATTGCGATATTTGTGTCAAACATTTTCCACAGTTTTGTAAATTAGATTACGACACATAACAGCCTTTTAAAATGCTTTAGAAGAAGAACTTACTGTAGAAAAAAAACATTAAATTGATTTATTGAAATATTAAGTTAGGTGATAAACCCATCCCCTTGTAATAATATTGAATATCACGATATTTCAGCAAGGCAATGTGATGATATAAAATTTAAGATATTGCCCAAGCCTAATATAGTGCTGTAAAAACAACAGCCTCTATGCAGTTTGAGGGCATTTGTGCCTTTAATTTGTGTTGGACAATATTCTTTACCTTTTAATGCCTGTTAAGAAAGCATCATTTACAAAAGTGGACAGATCATTTTTTGAGACCAGCAGTAATGAGCAATATTAGTACCAAAAACAGAATTATCAACCAGAGAGAAGCAGGGACTATATCCAGAGGGTAAAGGCACAGGCTGTACAGTCGGTGATGTTTGGAGGTGTGACCCTCACGTTGCCCTTCTCCCTGTCTGACCCCTCAGGTGACAAGCGTCTGTCAGACCTCTCCTTCGAGGGAGGAGCAGGGGAGCTGATCCAGCCTCATGTCATCGACCAGGCCATCAACAGCGCCATCAACTACCTGGGGGCCGAGTCGCTGCGGCCGCTGGTGCAGACCTCCCCGGGCTCCTCGTCCGACGTGGCCCTCGGCTCCATGTTCCCCATCCACAAGCCCCCGCCGGACGGCCATGCGGGGGCAGGCCACAGCCTGTCAGCCAAGGACAGCGCGGCCGAGAACCTGCTGCTGCTCTCCAAGTCCAAGTCGGCCTCCAGCGAGAAGGACGGCTCGCCCAGCCACAGCGGCCAGGACTCCACCGACACCGAGAGCAACAACGAGGACCGGCCGGCCGGCGGGGGCTCCGGGCTCATCTACCTGACCAACCACATTACCTCGGGGGGAAGAAATGGCGTGCTGCCCCTGGTGAAGGAGGAGCAGCAGAGGCAGTTCGAGGCCATCCGGGCCAGCATGGAGATGGCCTCCGAGGGCTTCAAGGTGGTGACCGGCGACGGGGAGCAGGTGAGGGCGTACCGGTGCGAACACTGCCGCATTCTGTTCCTGGACCACGTCATGTACACCATTCACATGGGCTGCCACGGCTTCAGAGACCCCTTCGAGTGCAACCTCTGCGGCCACCGGAGTCAAGACCGGTACGAGTTCTCGTCTCACATGACGCGAGGAGAGCACCGCTACTGAGCCCTGACGCCAAACACATCCACCCCTCAACACAAACATCTGTACATGTGGGAAACACGGCAACAGCCAGACAGACACGTGCACACACACACACACACACACACACACACACACACACACACACATGCACACACATTCACAATTAATAAATACATAGAAATCTCTGAAAAGTGATTTTTTTTTATACAGAATATGCATGTTTGTAGCTCAGAGGTAAAAACACACATTGAGTTAATAGAAGAAAACAAACTTCATTTATTTTCATCAAATGTTAAGAAGGGGAAGAAATTAATCAATTTTGCCATTTTGGGAGGATAGAATGAGGAAATCTATCTGCCTAAATGCATTGTGTTTAACAATTAAATCGTGTAAGAGTTGCTGGAATCCTTTGGAATCCTTTTGTTCTTTTTTTTCTAAAGAATTATTGGTCAAAAGTTACTATGGTTTTAAGACATTTTTATTTACAGTTGCCACCTGTATAAAGTGTATAAATGTTTCTTTTCTTTTGGATAACCAGGCAGAATCTTCTTTTTTTTCTTGTTTTAAATAAAAAAAAGGTTTTCATCTCTACATTTAAGTATCTGTGTTATGAACTATCTGAAAATGTTAATAAAGGATTCTTTTCTGCAAATGCTTGCAGCGCAGGCAAATCCTCCAACAGACTCGGGATATTGAGTCTGAAATACAATCTATACAATTTTTACAATCTGTGTGTAGAATCTGTCAACCACTTAATATTCATTTCACTGCAAACTTTAAGCCTCATATATCTATTTGTTACAACTATCATGTTATTTATATCACAATTACATGCCTGTCATGACTGTTTTTGTATTTATTACAGTGTTCTGATTTTTATCTGTTTGTAGATTAGTTAAAAACTGCATCCCTCTCTGTTCGACTGTATGGAATTTGTTCAGACATACTGCAGGAAGCTATTTTTAGTTTGACAACAGAAAATGTTGTGGGTCTTTGTTTTGTACCTGATGGCTAAGAATTGTATTGCTCAAATATTATGAGCCATTTAAAGGTTGTTGGGAATTTTATGCTTGCAAAATATCAATAAAAGATATTTTATATACACACAGAGTACTGACTTTTTTTCCCATCACATTAGATTGTATTAATAAGAGTGAACTTTAACAGCAGGTAATGAGAGGGAAGCGGTGCCGTATATTCATCTGCAATAAAGCGGTTACATTCACATCCGTAGGCACATTATTATATTTATTTATGCATCTGGGTATTTAATAGCAAATCTATATGTTGTCAAATATAGGGTGTTTCTTTAACCAGACTGAACCAGCTGTCCAATAATATGTTATTGTCTGCATTATAATTATTGTTCACTGCCGTTTTGATGGGCCAAGCTCAGGAAAATGTTCCTGGGAGTTGATGGAAAGTTTCTCACTCACAGTTTTATTTTACATTCTCATTTTCTGAAGTGAAAGAAATGTGGACACACTCACAAACCTTCTGAAATAATGAAGTGTAGATGTCATTCAAGATGCTGCTCGCTCCTACCTGTCAGGAAAAGCAAAGAGAAAGTGAATGACTGGCATTTGAATACTTAGACAGAAAAAAAAAACACACTGAAGGAAAATAAACACTGGGTTTAATTTGTGCTGAGTAAATAAACTGATCATTTAAACTGATATAAACTGATTGAATTTAGGCGCTCTGTGGGGTTGAAATGTGCAGTACAAGAGAGGCACACTGCCATCGAATTATCATTTTTCCCCCTGTTTTCTGAGAGTTTTAAACCTCCATAATTTCCAGTGAAGACAAACTTTTTTTTTCCTTCATAGAAACACGTAATCTACCAGTGCTGTCAGACAATGGGAGTACAAGGCCAGTGCACAACAGTGGCATTTGTCTGCATACAGTGTTAAAACTGTGCCATCAAGGGAGTGAGCGGACCCGGCACACACACACACACACGCACACACACACAGGGAGGAGGGAGTGCATGTGGAGACCGTGCAGCCCATGCAGAGGGCCAGCATGCCGAGATCTGCCAGGCAGGTCCAGGACCAGGAGAGAGAGCGAGCGGCCGGCGGGGCCTCAGAGGAGCGACAGCGGCAGAGAGCTGGGACCGAGAGGAAGAGGCAGTGGAGCAGAAGGCTGGGGCCGGGGCTCAGAGGGCCAGGCCTGTCTGGAGAGACTCGGCGGAGAAGCTCATCAGCGTTGTGCAGCCACAGCCGCGTCCAGATGGCTGCTGTGTGATTCTGCAGAAACGGGAAGCAGCTGTGGCCAGCGCTGAGCCCCCACGCTTCACTGGGACCCAACAGGGGAGGGAGGGGGGTGGGGGGCATTTGCATGAGAGGGATAATCTGGCCAACCAACTCTGGCCCTGCCAGAATCCCAAATCTCACTTCCCCTTTCAGCCAGTTGACTGAAATACTCCACCACTTTAAGAATCAGAGTCAACCAAATCCACTTGCACTGCAGTGGGATCCAGCACTTTTCAGATGCCCTTAGATGCCCACTTTCTTTTCTTAATTCTTCCTATTTTAATTGATTCTCCTTAATTAAAATATTGTGAATTTGCACCGTGGTTGGATCAGTGTTTTCAACCAGGTGGGCTGAATTTTCTGACATGACCACAGATATGAGCATGAATAAACAAACTCACAGGAGCAGGTGTACTTTAAAATGACCATTTAATTGCTCCTCTTGGCTTGGACTTCACATAACGGGACAGTTTTGTTCTTTTTTTGGATCATCTTGGAAGCTCCACAGCCCATTCCAGAAATTACACAGAGCAAACTGACCTATTTGTATTTTGTACATTCATTCACTGAGGTCTATCCTAAACTATCAGCACCTACTGGTTTCTGTCCATTGGCTTGGCTGTAACACTGAGGCACAAAAGAACCGTAAGACATGTTTGCCCAATCTGAAAGGGACATCTGAAAGGTTATTTACCCCTCTGTCATCCCACTGCATGTCCCAAAGCTGATGAATAGAGGAGCAGGACCATAATATAATTTATTAATTCTTAATTACCAACAAGAGAGCTGGGAAAGGGAAATGACCCCTGAACACAAATTACAGTGGATGTGGTCTTTAATTAAGAGGCTATATTAGATATTAGGAAGTAAATTTAAACTGAAACTGGGATGAGTTGCCTATAATGGGACAGAGAAATAAAGAAATGAAGTGAAGTACAAATGACTCGAGAAACTGTCCAAAAACATTGCCAAAGTCTAACATTATTTATTTAGACTTAAATTTAAAACCTTTAATTCTTCAAATGCTGTGCAGTTATAACACAAATGCATAGTCTCCCTGGTCTTGTCTGTCACATGCTGGCAAATATGCCTCAGTTTTAGACGTCTAGGTTTCAAAATGTAGTAACAAGCATGCAGGCGGCAAATACAACGTGTTTTTGAGCAAGCAAACCAAGTGTGTTTGTGGCCACATCTCCTCAGATGTGACCACAACAACGCTGCTGCTCAGTCATGTCACTGAGCAACAAGCTCGCAGCATGTGGCACAGTTTTCAGTCCATCCTCTGCGGGACGGGGATCCCGGCAGCACCAGAGGAATTCTGTGCATCTGTCCCGGTCCAGCTGCGAGGACTCCTGGTGTTCGGAGACGCTCCTGCCGGCCCTCTGGGATGTGTGACTACTTCCACTGCTGGCTAATTCAACAAAGTTTCAATACTGTGGCCAACCACACAACTCTGAAATATTAATCAGGGACTTGACAAAAAGATGAAAAATAAATGAAAGTCTTTTTTCATGGTCTTCCAGTTTTTCAAAGATTGTTTCATGAAAATTGCATGACAATTTCATTTCATGTGTGCACAATCTATAATCGTCTCCTTCCTCAACAGCACAGTGTGTATGACCAGTGAGGCATTCAACTCAAAAGACATCAACATTAAAAATCCCTGCTGACCAGAACTACCAGTTGGCACGGGAGGAGCAAACTTTCTGCTGTGTGGAGGATGGGCAATTAGCAGTCTTAGATTTATTGAGACTAATAGCTAAAATATTAACTGGACAGAGCTTTTAGATAAATATGTGAACTTTGCCTACGACTATGCCTATGAATCAAGCTGAGCACTAAAATGACTGCACTTACATGGCACAAGCTTTGTGTAATGAAGTAAAATAAAATGCATGCATTGCATTAATACATTTTCCTGTTGTGTCCACTGCTGTCTTAATCACTAACAGGAAGGGAGGCAAAGCAAAAGCAAAGTGTTTTTTTTTATCATGAGGCCCAGGATAGTGTCAGTGTTGCCCAACTTCCGCGGGCATGATTAGCACATCCAGCTTCAGGAACATTTCAGGACCATGAGAATTAAGGCGAAATGTTGGTGACAGACTTACAGAGCAGTCAGGGTAGCTCTGAGCAGAGTGAGCACACTGCCCTCTGTGGATTAAATGGGCACCACCAAGTGGGAAAACACAACACTGCCCACACACTCTCTCTGCTACACTATAGCTTCTGCAGTATGAAAGGAAACAATTTAGACTGGAAATATTTCTCAAACTTTTATTTTATTAGGAACAAGTTATATTTCAGGAAAATCCAGTAAAGAGCAACACTAAACACAAATGAACCCATGAAATAGATATACTAAATTTGCAAAACACTCTTAAAAGTTTTGTATAAAGTGAAGCTGTTTCTTATAAAGGAGTTTAAAAACAGATCATTGCAAGTAGGAATTTGACTGTATTTATTATGAATGTATCTGAAACACTGTTAAAAAATAACCAAAGTTACATCTGAGGCCAAGAGGTCAGAGGTTATGTGTAGTGGAAACAAGCTGGTCATCAACATCAGAGGCACAGAAGGGCACAACTAAACATTAATATGACTCTTTGAGCAGGGTGATTAATACACGTGTTTGTTTGTGTTTTTTTTAATGGAGAAAAATCTCCCTCCCACCCAGAAAGCTCCCATTACTCCACGTGTGAATTAATCAATCCACTGTTGATAATAACACACACACACACAGAGGTGCCTGCTGTTCACACTGAATCACAAAGCTGATGTCACATCAGTAAAGGAAAGCATCTGGCATTAGAAACTCATCACACAAACTGCAGGAACAATCTGATTCATCAATACAGTGCTCTGAAATACGAGTGAAACTGGAAAAAAATCCTCCTGACTCTCACTACCAGGATGACTGCACACAATGGTGAGGATAATGACTGAATGGCTGCATGTCAGTTACGTGCAGAAACGCTGATAATTTGATTACCTTTTGTGTCTATGTTCACAGGAAATGGCTGCAGGATATCTGTCTAAATGGCTCCAAGACTCATCAGTGAGGAGTTACAATAATGAACCAAGTTTTATCAAATTGATTGCCAAGATAATGAAAAAAGAACAGAAATCAAACATGAAAAATAGGACAAGTGACTGTATTTCAAATACAAGCGCGATCGAACACAGAAAAGTTTCAAATACTCAACATTTGTTTTAGGTTTTTTTCCACAGAGTTCAATGAGGAGTGAGAGGACAGTCAGGAGGGGGAGGCCCGTTCAGCGTCCACATCCAAAAGTCTTGTTCCACTCCTCGTACAGCTCCAGGTCTTTTGGCGACACACTGGGCCGGACGGTTTTCAGGGCCTCCTGGAAATCACTATGCAGGATGGGGCGCACCTGGTCGGGGGTGATAGTGGTGATGTCACTGAGCTGGATGCTGCGGATGGGACCCAGCGCTGCCTCTCGACACAGCTGGGTCATATCGGCTCCCGAGAAGCCCTCCGTCCGTGCCACCACGCCCTCCAGCTCCTCCTCTCTCAGCTGGTTCTTCTCCCACGCCATGAGGTTGGTGACTATCTGCTGTCGGGCGGCGGCTTCAGGCAGGGGGATGTACAACCTCTTGGCCAGACGGCGTCGGGCCGCCTCATCTATCTCCTGAGGCCGGTTGGTAGCGCCCACCACGAGGATTCGGTCCTCTGCTGCCGTGGCCGCCCCGTCCAGCTGAACCAAGAACTCGGTCTTTATCCGGCGTGATGAGTCGTGCTCGCCGTCTGTCCTCTGGGACAGCAGGGAGTCGATCTCGTCAATGAAGATGACCGCTGGCTGGTGGCAACGGGCGATGGCAAACAGGGCTCGCACCATTTTTTCTCCCTCCCCCACCCACTTGGATGTGAGTGATGAGGCACTGATGCTGAAAAAGGTGGCGCCTGACTGGCAAGCTATACACTTCCCTATAAGCGTTTTGCCCGTCCCCGGGGGTCCGAATAAGAGGATGCCTTTGGGTGGACCGCGCAGCCCTGTGAAGATGTCCGGCCGCAGCATGGGCCAAACCACAATCTCCTTTATGGTGGCCTTGGCAAACTCCAGGCCAGCGATGTCGTCCCAGGCTACAGGAGGGCCGTGGTCCATGATCTCACTCATGATCAGCTCAACTATTTTGGGCTCAAAGTTTTTCAGGCGCTCATCCAGAATCTGGGGCTCTTGACCGGAGCCGTGGCCCACCCCGCCTTCCTCCTCCTCCTGCCTTGGCATAGGTGACACAAATTTAGAGAACGTCCCTCGAGGCCTGTTGGCGCCCAGGGATTTCTTCACAACCGCCGCCATCCCGGGGGGCTGACCTCTCTGGGGCTGATGGGAATGTTTTTTCTGTTGATCGACAATGAGCTGCTCACGAGCCGTTTTGAAGTTATTTCCTACTCGTGGCTCAGTGTTGGTCTGACTTCCGTGCGCCCCCCTGCCCCCCTCCCCTCCATTTGTGCTGTAGAAATTCTTCCGCTTGGTTTGGTTGGAGGTGGGGAAGAAGGACGACTGGTAGTTTTGTGTGGCACCAGCAGGGCCTTGGTTTCCCTGCGGAGGAACCGATGAGGAGTGACCAAACACAGGCTGAGCACGTGCAGGGGGTCGGGAGAGTGAACTGGGAACACTTGACATCCCATCAGAGCCTCTTGGCCTCTCCGCAGCACTACCCAGAGGATTACTGGCCATGCTGTTACTCTCTGTTTTAGGTTGTGGGGGGGCTGCGGACTTGAATAATGGAGGCTCTGCCCTGACTCCGGTGAAGGGAGCAGACAGGGAGCTGCCTCGGCTCTGTTGTCCAACAGATATGTTAACATCTGCTGGTGCCACCGGGGAGTCTCCTCCCTCCGTCCCTGCTTGAATCATCTTCTGCACGCACGGCAGCTCCAGCACGCTCCCCATGGTCAGGGACGACTCCCATTTGTCGCTGTAGTTCCTCTGACTGCGGGCCAGGTGCAACGCGCTCTCTGCATAGTTGTTGAGCCCTGTGCGAGGGTCGTCCGAGTCCAGCACTGCGGCGTAGCGCTCTGAGTAGGTCCTGAGCAGGCTGGCCATCCCGGCCTGAGAGAGCTGGGAGTTTGCCCATGCATACTGAATGGAGAGGATGTGCGCCCGGTAGGTGTCTGCCGTCTGTTCAGGTGTACAGGTGCCAGATGAAATGTCAAAGGACCTCCTCTGCCACTCGTCCAGGTGTGCGCCACTCATGCCTGGCCTGCTCCAGCCTGTTGAAGGAGAGGGGGCAGGAGTCATTAAAAATACATGACCCCTGAACCAGCCAGGGCAGACCTGTCTCCATCACCCATTACTCATGCACAAAACTTAACATTTAACAACATTAGGTTACTGGAGACTGCAGGCCATAAAATATGGGTTACATTATAATTTATATTTTGCAATTCAAAACAAATGTGGGTTATTTCTAAACATATTCACACACTCAGGTTGTTGCTGGAGCCCAAAGTGCATCCACATTTCAGTGATTGACTGGGATTCGCTGCTAAAACAGGATCTAAAACTAGCACAATATTCAGAAAAGTCGCTTGCTATTTGAGATACGCACCTTTCTTACGATCCTGTAATAAAACAAATAAAAACTACAGCGCATATGACAACGTTTACAGCGTTAATTTGTATGTTTTTCTAGTCCTAGCTCCTGTGTTGCAGTTTACTTGTTCCCGCCAGCTGCTTGTGGGTAAAATGAGGCCCCGTTCCAATTCGTTCATTGAAACCTTGTGTTAGTCCTTTTCATTATAATTTCAACGGGCTGTCGAGTTTGTATAAACGACTACTTAAGGAATACGACATAGTAACACAGTTTACCGTTACCGAATTGACATAATACCATATTAAAGACAAAAGGACGAGTAAAGGGGGGCAATACAGCACTCACATGAAAATAATGGAACGCGGCTCAAAACTTGTCACAACTTGGGAGTGCTCCATTTATACTCCAACATCGCCCAGAATCCGGTCTAGGTGCGTTTTACTTTGTGTTAACGGTTAAACAAACAATTAATTCTCTCTGTGAACGTCGGAGCAGCCATTTAGTTCGTTAGTAAGTCTTAGAAGCAGACTTACCCACAACGAAAGCCTTTCTGTTGAGTTTTAATCCTGTTTCCAAAACTCTGCGGCTGCATCAGCGGGTGAAACTAGAGAGGACTGCGACGCCATCTTGTGGCCGCGGTGCGTTACACAATCGTAACGATGATCGCTTTGCTTTCTGGGATATGTAGTATCTTGGATGCTATTCGAATCGATTTAAACGCCAAATCGATACAAAGATAAGTTTGAATAATATACCCCTTTAAAACATTTATATTTGAAACCCCTGTTAACTTTCAGCAACATTTAAAGCACTGGTGAATCGACTAGCCAAAATCTAATAGTGTCCGTTGACTACACTAACCACAACCGGAGCGCTTTGTGTTTATGATGCCGACTGAGGATGACAGCGGCTGCTGTTGAGCTTAAGAGAATAAAAGACAGACTGTGGGGGGAAAATAGGCTGCGTGATTGCCACCATTGTCACTGTGTCTAGCCATCCAATGTTTTCTCATCATAACCGTGTTTAGGGCTTGTCTTTCAGGCGGAATATTCACAAAGTTTGCTGGACAGCTGCTGACTTTTGGTAGCGGCTAGTTAGCAAAGCCCGGACAGAGGATCTAATGTCCAGACGGGACCAGCCCCTGGAGCCGGCACCAGCAGTCACACCCTAATCCGGAGCCACACAGTATGAGAGAAACTCTGTCTGGCAGGAAGCATGAAGTAGCTAGCCTTGGTGTGTTGTGAGTTATACGCCTGCCTTTGCCTGAGACCTCTGACTTGGAGCTTCACAGCAGCACTCCGTGTGTGGATTGAACATGACTGACTCATCGTCATGCCACAGACAGAGGAGATAACCCACAGTCTGCCTGCTGCAGTGCCCACCACACAGCCTCGCAACTAGTCAGAAAGCTCCCCACACTCTAATCCTGTTAGATTATTCATCATCCACCTCCTCTCTGGCCAGTTTTGTGGCATTATGAATGCGCCGATGTATACCTTTGTCACCCGTGACGACAACAGCACTGTCTATGCAGAAGTTTCCAAAATCCTCCTCTCAACTGGACAATGGAAGAGGCTGAAAAGAGACAATCCGAGATTCAACTTGATGCTGGGAGAAAGGAACAGACTGCCCTTTGGACGTCTAGGTAAATGGTGCTTTCTTTATTGCATTACAGTCTGTCAGTCAGTGTCTATCCTGTCTTTGATGTCAACCCACCTAATGTGACACACCACTGAGGCTGTGCAGATGTGCACCCCTTTTCTATATGGCTGCTGGCTCCAGCATCCTGTGGGAAGATATAACATCCCTGCCAGGGACCGCAGTGTCCGTCATCTGCATCTGCAGTCCAGGCCCGGCTAGGCTGTGCACATGCAGGCATCTGAGTGCATTTATAAGTGTGTACTATGTGTTCTCTGCAGGTCATGAACCAGGACTGGTGCAACTGGTGAATTACTACAGAGGAGCAGACAAGCTCTGCAGAAAAGCATCCTTGGTGAAGTATGTATCTAAGCTTATCTTTTATCAGTGGTCCTGACAGTTCATGCTACTGCTCTGTGTCTTTCTCTGCTAAGTAAATTATTCAAAGGATGTTGCATTAGCTGACCATTTGTCCTCCGTTAACATCACACAGGCTAATAAAGACGAGCCCAGAGCTCTCTGACTCCTGTAACTGGTTCCCAGAGTCCTACATCATCTATCCCACTAACCTCAACACCCCCGTGGCTCCAGCTAAGAATGGCATTAGTCATCTGAAGAACAATCCCAAGACCGATGAGAGGGAAGTTTTCTTAGCCTCATATCACTCTAAAAAAGAAAGTGGAGAAGGGACGGTGTGGATAGCCAAGTCATCTGCGGGAGCTAAAGGTAAGCTGGATTTCATGGGTCTCATTTGATCTCCAGGAGTGCATAGAGATCAACTTTTTGGTCATTTTTGATATTGAGAGCGAAGGAGTGACATGAAACACACGTTGTGGAGCATTAGTATAGCCTCTTAGGTTTTATACTGCAATAAAACATGATCAGCCATTTTTCTCAAAATTAGCTTTTAAATGTTATTAAATGGAATCAAAAAAGATTAAATTCTCCCTTTGGGCTGTTTCTGAAAAATGAATGTTTTGTTGACGGCCAAATTTGGCCTGTGGACCTCACTTTAATCAACCCTCTTTCATTTAATCTACTGCTTGACAGTCCTGAGAAAGTGTACTGTGTGCATGATGGAGAGGTAAAGTCTGCAGTGGAGTCAGAGTGGAATGGAGTGCCATGATGGTTTACTTCGAATTTCTTTTTATTGTAACAGGTGCTGGGATTTTGATATCCCATGATGCAAATCAACTGCTGGAGTACATTGATAATCAGGGACAGGTTCACGTTATTCAGAAGTATCTGGAGAAGCCTCTGCTCCTGGAGCCTGGCCACCGCAAGTTTGACATCAGGCAAGTCTTACCTGGGCTTTCATGTGCAGTACAGACAGACAGAGGAGAGTAACTGAGAAAAGAGGCTGTGGTCTTTAATGGTTTATCCTGTGCTGCTGTTAGGAGCTGGGTGCTAGTGGACCATCAGTACAACATCTATTTGTACCGGGAAGGCGTGCTGCGGACTTCCTCCGAGCCCTACAACAGCTCGGACCTGCAGGACATGACGAGCCACCTGACCAACCACTGCATCCAGAAGGAGCACTCGCAGAACTACGGGCGATACGAGGAGGGAAACGAGATGTTCTTCGACGAGTTCAGGCAGTACCTGCTCAACACCCACAACATTACCTTGGAGACCACCATATTACCTCAGATCAAACAGATCATTAAGTAGGTGTTTCTGTGTTCTTTTGTTTGAGAGCACAGCTAATGAAAAAGTTAGAGCTGCTGTGTGATTTTTGTAAATGTGATGTTCATTTAAAGGGGTTATAAGTATGATTTTCACCATCCCTTAGCATAAAATGACCATAATATATCTGCAGGCAGTCAATAGGGAGATTGTTGATCTGTACTTACAACTCCAGATGTGGCCACTGGCCTGGAATCTTCTTTGACCTGGAAATAAGTAATTTTAATGCTTGCAAGGTTGTTACTGTTGTTTGAATTAGGCATGATCAAGAACTACAGTTGTTACTGCGAGATGAATGAAAAGATCTGTTGTAAGATTAAGAAAGGTAGTGTTGCATTCAGGGACCCTTGGACAGTATTGTTTGGGAAATATGATGATCCTCCAGCACCTGCAGCACCCTTAGTTCTTGAATCCGTGCTTAAAATTGATTTTCTCATGATGCTTGAGCCCAGTGGGGGGGCCACATTAGGTCCGGTGGCCCAGTGGGCTTAATTGGACTTAATGCCCCTTTAAAATATTCCAAATGTTGAGTTGCTTTCATGTTATTTGTAGAAACTCTGACATCCTCAGCCATGGCCTGTCTGTCTGTTCTCCAGGAGCTGTCTGTCGTGTATTGAGCCTGCGATCAGCACCAAGCACCTGTCCTACCAGAGCTTCCAGCTCTTTGGGTTTGACTTCATGGTGGACGAGAGCTTCAAAGTGTGGCTGATTGAGATCAACGGAGCTCCAGCCTGTGCACAGTCAGTACCGTTCAGTTGCTTATGCTTGGTTATGTTTCCTGTCGCCTTTCTGCTCTTTACATTCTCATCAGTTTTATTTTTCTTAAAGCCAAGCTAACATTTCACCACGTTTCATCTGGTAGTGCTAAAGCTTCCGTTCCTCCTGTTCACATCTCCTCATTCAGTCTACATTTAGAGAGTTTTTTTGGGATTGTGTTTCCAATGTAAGGAAAACAAATTTTGATTTCATTTTCCTAATTACCTAAAATTATCTTGCAGTCCTGGGCGGCATGTACTCCCCTCTCTCCAGACCGCCATTTGTTTGTTTGTGCTTGTTTGTCTCCCTCGGAGGCTCAGACTCAAAAATAGGAAATCCTTTGAAAAATGTTTCCATTGTTCAAAGCTGTGCGTTCATTGTGCTCGGCTCCTAATGAATATTTTATTTCTGGAACTTTGACTTTATAATGAACTTGAATGTCGTCCAGTGCTGAAGTGTCACCGGAATTGATTTTCTATGCGAGGTGTCTAATGGGTCATAGCTGGTTGTGCATTGTGAACGCTTTCTGCCAGCTCTGTTCGAACTCATCAAGTCTGCTTAACGAGCATGAGAGCAAATGAATTACCACATCATCTCTTCCTCCTCCAGGAAACTATACCCAGAGCTATGCCAGGGTATAGTGGACGTGGCCATCTCCAGTGTCTTCACCCTGAACAGTGGCGGCGACTCATCTGCCTCCTCTTCCCCGTACTCTTCCTCGCCCTCCTTCTCTACAATCACTACTAATTCCTGCTCCTCGCCCAAACTGAGGGCGCCGCTTCACGTGGGCCCGTTCACCCGACTGTGAGTGTGTGAATATCCCGCTCCTCTTCTCCTCACTAGAAGCTCCCTCCACGCTCTGTCCATCACTCTTAACCCGTTCCTGAGAGGTAGCACACGCCAGCAAGCCTAGCCTTTAATTGTCCCTTGCCTGCCTCGCCTGGAGGGAATCAGCTGTATTTATGGAAATCGCCAGTCTGAACAAATGATACAGTACGCTCTCCACATCCAAGCCCCTCTGCGGATGAGCTGATTTGACACAACACGGACGCAGATTATGAATGTGAATGCGAATATGAAAGGATAAACAGCAATCGTCACCAAGCGTGCAGGAGTTTCAGGATGACGATGACGACACAACGCTCTTCCATCTCAGCACTGCCACCATTTCTCCCCAAGCGGACGGATGATAGTGGAGGCCTGAAGGATGCAGGGACGCTCCCACTCTGAGACTGTAGTGCCTTACATCTCCACCCATGCTCCCTTAAAAAGAAGCAAACTGTCGATTTAGCTTGCTCTGCTTCCATGAGTTGTACGTGTTGTATAAGCCTTTGCACTGATGATGGGGAAAAGTCTGTATGTCTGTGCGTATGCAGATGGATCAGTAAGAGCCCACAAAAGCTAGCATAAAAAAGGATACCTTCTATGTTTTGAATTTTAGTTGAGATTTAGTTATTTTTCTGACCAGATTCTTGTTGCACTGGGGGAAAAAGGTCCACTTTTGATTGTGGTTTGCTTGTGGCTAGCTGTGCCCAAATGCAAACAGCGGTAAGTGGAATATATAGAAATAATAAGATTTCATGTTGGCACTTCTCTGCCCAGTGTGACTGATGACGAAAAATAACCATCTAGCATTCAAAATGCCAAGGTATCCCGTGAAGAAAAACATTCCTCTCACCTTGCAGTGTGACCACTATAATGAATCACATTTGGGGCAGCAGGGTGGCACATGGAGTAGGGAGACCGTCCCACTGGGGAACCCCACGTTAAAGCCCCCGTGCCGGCAAGCATCCGCCCTGCTGAGGTGTCCAAGATGCTGATTCTAGCAGCTCTGTAGCTGAGCCTGACCTCTGACCTCCCGGTGGAGGGAGCTAATAACAAAAACAAGTAAAAGTCCTTTTAAGAGGATTTATGAAATATCTCATTGTCATAACCAAACGCAGAACATCATTGGTGGCTCACACTCATCGGCTGTTATCCTACATTATTCAGTTTTCAGCCAATTCTTTATGAAATGTCCCAGCTGTAGACACTTTGAGCGTTTTATTTGCCATTTGAAGAGAGAGAGCATGTTAGTGTGAAAGCATGTTGTAGGATTCTGTGTTACTGCATCCTTATACAAGCCCCCTCCACCCCCACGCACCTTTTGCCCCAAATACTCAGTTCTTAATTGATTTATTAAAAAAAAAAAAACAAGTTAGATAGTGACTGTAAATTGTTCTCGACAAGTGTGTGGATTAATTGTTTGTTATTGAGGAGTAGACTGTACAAAGTGTGTTACTGATTATTTAAAGTATTCAAAGACCCCATGAAGTGAAAAAGAGACTTCACTAAAGCAGAATGCTTGTCTGTGAATCATATTTCCTCCACTGGCCCTGTTAATACATTCTGCCAAATTGTAACCAAAGATAAGCACGCCAATAGTTTCAGTTATAAGATAAAATTTGTGTGACTTAAATCACGTCTTGTCACTGCGTAATGCTTGATGAACTGATAATTAAAACTGTAACCAGCTACTCATATTGCTAGGTCACCAATGGGCCATGGTTTCCACATCCAGAATTTGTAAAACTGACCGATATATATCTATATGTATATTTTTTTTGTGGATTGGCACATCATGAATGAGCTCTGATTTTTGTTTCATGGGGTCTTTAAAATATTTTGTGGCAGGTTCGTTCTTCAGTTTTCTTTTTACTAAATCTCTTTATAAGTAGAAGAGGTCTTTAGAGTTATACCTGTCCAATTTGCCGTGTGTCAGATGAGACTTTATATTCGTTTCAGTTCATTTTACGTTACCAAAAGTATTCCTCAGTGTTCGTCAAATGGATATGCATAGGTTGTCCTTAGACTTGAAACTTCCCATCAGCTCGAACGTTGTGACAAGTGTACGTTGGGTAGTCGATTTCCCTCTCCTTGCTTGCTTTTCACTGGAGTTCAACATGGACAGTATCCTGTTTGTGTTTCCAGGCTTTCAGTGTTATAGTCGCAAATTAACCCCTAGAATAATTAAGTCATTATAAGTCTGTTTCATTATCATTAACCCCTAAGTACGGGTTTTATTTAGTATGTGTCGTTTTTTGTTTTCTTTTCTTTTGTTTTAATCCCTGCTTTTGCTTTTATTTAACCCCAGTTTGGGTGTGCAAGGCTGCGCACCCTGTGTTTTGAGTAAGAGAAATTAAGGGACACCGTGTATTTATGTGTTTATCATTGTGTGTTTGTGTTTACAAGATTACTCTGAGGAATGAAGGACAAACAGGTGTGACTGTGCTCAAGAGCAGAAAGATGGAGTGCCAGCCCGGTCTCACGGCAGTTTGTGAGATAGTCACGAAAATTAACCTTTTTACAAATCCTGCATTTTTTTGGTGTCAGTAAACATGACTTTCAAAGTAATGTATTACAATCGGAAGTATGTTTCCTGCATGTACCATGTGTCATAAGGTTGTTTAAAAAGCCCACAAACTCCACATCAGGAGGAAGGTAGGGTCGTGCATGGATCAATCAACACGACATGAACTTGACCTGGTGATCCCGGGTTTGAATCCGAGGTCCAGTTTCCCGTTTTGGTGCCAAAACCAAACCTAACCTTTCCCTAACCTTAACCAAGTGGTTTTGTTGCCTAGACTGAATCTTTGCCTGCTTAGATCTACAGGTTTCCATATGCACAAAAAGGCAAATTCGTTATATGCACGAAAAAATGGACAATTCATGCCCATGGACATGAATCTGTTGATTAAATTTTGTGACTTTTATCACAAACTCCCAGGAGACAGGGTTTTGTAATACTTACTGGGCAAGTCACTCTGACATAAATTCAGCCTGGGTATTTGAAAAGAACTTGATTGTTAGAAAATTAGTTGTGACATTTACAAAGCTCTGTTCAAGCTGAATTCATGTTTGAAAGTATGGCATGCATGATATTACTGATAGAAAATGGGTATTAGTGTTTTGGAAATGGCCTAAAAATGTTTGATTCTGCCTGTCATTTTGGAAATTATCAAAAGGAAACTGTCAGTATTTTTTAATTCAAATTTGTAGGGAAATTTCTTTCCATCAAAGGGAAGGGGTGCCTTAGAGGGAATTGCCTATTGATAAAGTTAAAAAGAAGCAATGGACCTCCTGCATTTCAATGCACCTTCATTTGTTGTTTGATTGTACTGGAGTGAATTTGCCTGTCATTATCAGACCTCTGTGTCTTTCTGACTGTTTTAGGTTTTAAACCACGATGTCATTTCCTCTTAGTTAGAGTTTTTTTGCACATCTGACCATTTCTGTTTGTTTTCCTCTCGAATGTTTCATATTCCTATTTTGATACGTCCTGGATTCCTCATCTTTACCAAAGATAAAAGTTCCTGCTGTGTGTGTTTTTTTTTTTTGTTCCCCTGCCAGAATTGGTTTGAATATTTTATAACATTTTTGTAGTTGCTAGTGTCTGACAGAATCACAATTGGCCATCATCATCTAAAAGCAAGTATTGTATTCAGAGGAATGTGTGTGCTGTTTCTGTGCGTTGATGTTTTATCAAAAATCTTGCATGAAAATTTGACTGTCTTTATCAGAAACAATATATGTAGAGTAAAAATATTACTATTATTCAGTTTACCTGTCATCTGTACTTTTATATCTGCATCTCATTTGATATTTTATGTTCATATGACTGTAGTTGATAGTTGTCAGAAAAAGTTAGTTGATGATGATTTATCCCTTTAATTAGAAATGATCTCATTTAAAGTTAACTCTATAGGTTCCTTGGTTGTATTTCAGGTAAGAGATTGTGATCTTTTCCACGCAAATTTCAAAAGGATGAGAGGACTATGGTTAAAACTTTATTCATTTCAATGGGGAAAATTGAAAATTACAAATTAAAGCCCACAAAGACAGATTGCTCCACTTTGCTGACTGACCTTTCAGCTTACATCAGCTCAGTTTCTGTTGTGCATTAAATGATAAAGTTAAGTTAAAGAAGGCCTGGTAAATTGAAGGTTACAGCAAAGACACACTGACCTTGTGACCTCTATTCTATAGAAAAGAGACACCAAACTCTATTTAAAAAGTCTGTCTGTTTAATACACTCCTGCTTATTTGCAGAAACACACCTGGCTGGTAAAAGATGGATTAAAATGTTGATCCATCGGTAGACTAAGCACTTAGATCCGGCACGTATTCAGTACATGTAGACGAACTTCCGTAGACAAAAACTGAACTTTTTCAGACAGATTCTCTTTTGGTAAGGTAGGTAGGTAAGGTGAAAATTTCTTAAAATGTCGGGCTGTATAGTGCACCACTTATACGCCGAATTTACTAGAATATCACAGCATTTATGAAATGTGTAAACTAATGAATAAAGAGTGCGCACATTAACCCACAGGAGGGCCAACTTAAATTCGCCAGATTTTGAATTAGGTTTGGTACAAGTGCGGCAGGTTTAAATAAGAGCTCTTTCCCTTTAAGCGTCAAAGCGCCGTTCACTTCCTGGTGGCAGAGGGTTGCACTTCCTGTGTCACCATGCACATGTGGTAAACAAGCATGGATTTTTCAACCAAGTGGACTAACCTACCCAAAGGGCCGAGTTTAAAAAACCTGACAGAGAGAGGGTTTGGCATCCCGAAGGAGACGCAGCATGCGGCGGTGCAGGACCTGACCAGGGCGCACATCGAGTCCTTCGACCAGGCTGTCACCGAGGGACTGAGCCGCGTCGTGCAGGTCAGACTCACGGTCTCCCCACCAAGGATGTGACTGAACTAAGACTAGTGAAGCTTGTTAGTGAACTGAAGTAATACCAAAATACTGTGATTAAACCATAAGTGCATCCTCTACTTCCAAAAAACAGCTGTAATTAAAAACACTAATATGATAAGACGTATCAACCGTGAATTAAAGGGACTATTAAGTTATGAGTAAAAATAAAGTTATTCTCCAGTTACTTGTGCAAATGATGGCTTATTCTTTTATCTATGGCCAAAGTCAGTCACAAGCTCTGAAAATTACATGAAACTAAACCAACACTGAACTCTAATGTGCAAATGAAATAATGCACATCAGCACTCAGACCTTGTCAGTCAGATGGGCTTTGACCAGCTGATTCTACGGTTCCATTATTCTGTAAGATTTTAATTCTGTAAAACATTTTTTTTTTATGTGCCAAGTTGCTCCCCAGTCACCTGTTTTATAAAGCTTCATAAGAAATGAGCTGCACCCTCAAACTGTCCTGCCACTTCTGGTGACCTCCTATCATCCCTTCCTCCATCAGTGAACTGTCTGTGTTTTAATGAAATCTCATGTGGCATCTCTCTCTCTCTCTCTCTCTCCCTCTCAGGGCATTCTTCCCTTGGAGTTCAAATTCAGAAATGACAGAATCAGTCTGGCGTTTGTCGAAGCCACCATCCACAGCCCGGTGGCCGCCAAGGGGAGCATCTGCAGGGACCTGAAGGTGTTTCCAGCCGAGTGCCGGGGGAGAAGATGTTCGTACAAGGGGAAGCTGGTGGTAAGCCTAAGCTGCACCATGCTTTTACAGATGCAAATTACCACCTTAACTAAGTTCTGCTGCCAAATAAACTAAACTAAACCGTCCCTGGTAACAAATAGTGGAAGAAAATGCACTTAAAGTTGCATCAAAATTGTACAAGAAAGGCCTGACGTGCTGTTATTGTCATTTACATCCTCTTTACAAACTTGTTTCATTACAGAGCGAGCAGTCAGTGTGTTCAAAGACACATGGTTTGGATGCCTCTGGGGTTTTTTTAGACTGTCTCACTCTCAGGCAGGCAGACGGGTAGCTCAATAGTGATGTAATTGGGGACATTTTGGTCACAGCCATGCAAAAATATGTTAAAATACACCGATCAGCCATAACATTATGACCACCTGTACAGTCTAATGCAGTTCAGTACAACTGTAGGAAATGTCTTAAGTAGCCGTGAATCTAAAGTGGAAGAGTTTCAGTTTGACAGACGTCATCAGAGTCAGTACATGAATACAATTCATGAACATGTCAAATAAATATACTTTTTTATCTGCAGAATCTGAATGTGGACTTTTGGTAATTTGAATATGTATGGCCAACACACGGCTGAGTATTCAGAAAAATCTCCATGTATTCAGAAGAAATGTTAGGTACCTGGATTTTCTCTCCCATTTTTTGTCACTGCAGTATTTATGCTTATATTTATTCCCAGCTGAGGTAGCACATGTTTTCCACAGCCTCGAACTGTTGGATTGGTCCTCTTGTGCAGGACATCACAAAGGGAGATCTCCAAAATCTATCTACAATAAATTTAGTTGTTTTCAGCCTCATTCTCCTGTCCGCAAGCTTAATGTACCAGGCTGTTCCTTAGCATTGTGAGACGGAGTTCAGTGTTTTGATCAGTCTTTTTTTGTATCCTCTTAGGCCGACATCAGCTGGTCAGTCAATGGCATCCCCAAAGGCATCATCAAACAGTCCCTGGGCCAGGTGCCCATCATGGTGAAGTCCAAGCTGTGCAACCTGCATGGCCTTTCTCCCAAAGAGCTCGTCGAGCACCACGAAGAAGCAGAGGTACGGCTTGTCAGACGCGTCCGTGACTCAAACAGCAGTTCATTACTTGTATCTGCTTTAATGTATTAAGTGCAAACCCCCTCTGTCTCTCTGACGTTACCAGGAAATGGGTGGATATTTCATTGTGAACGGAATTGAGAAGGTTATCCGTATGCTGATCATGCCGAGGAGGAACTATCCTATTGCCATGTCGAGGCCCAAGTGGAAGAGCAGAGGCCAGGGCTACACCCAGTACGGTAAATAAAACGGTGGAGCTACTGTGCAAATCACTATAGAACAGACTCGGCTGCTAAATCTGAATTTGAGTGAACATTGTTGGCGTTGCAACTACAAATTTCCTGTCTTGTTTAATGGGATCAGTCTTTTCTTTCCACAGGTATATCCATGCGCTGCGTGAAAGAGGAGCACACAGCTATCAACATGAATCTGCATTACCTGGACAACGGGACAGTGATGCTAAACTTCATTTACCAGAAAGAGCTCTTCTTCCTTCCACTAGGCTTTGCACTCAAGGTAATTTTGACTTAACAAAAAACCCCAGATATATA
>OMLB01025171.1:33658-49855 GCA_900302555.1 Myripristis jacobus
CCCAGATATATAAAAAGGTAAGCTCCATCACTTCATTTGGAAATTTACTGCTGAAAACATGCAAAAGTCTGTAACTTTTTTTTTTTTTTTAAAGTGAAAAGTACCTCCAATGTGTCTTGAAAGCTAAGCAGCAAGGATCTCTACCATTGCATGTGTTAAGTTTCCAGGATAAAAAAAAAATCACAAAATTACAAGCGTGCAGTCATAAATTAGTGCAAAATTGCTATCAAATGCCTTGTGTGAGACTATTAAAACAAAAATAGCCCTCAAACTCTGAAAGTATGTCCTGTAATTGAGTATGAATGCCATGGACTTTTTATTTATTTAGATTTTTTTTTTTATGTGGTGTCATACATCATGTTTTAACAGTGCTCCTTCTCCTCGTTGTGTAATCCAGGCTCTGGTGGACTTCACAGATTTCCAGATCTACCAGGAGCTGATCAAAGGCCGCGAGGAGGATTCCTTCTTCAAGAGCTGTGTGTCGGAGATGCTGCGGATCGTCATGGAGGAAGGCTGCACCACCCGCGGCAAGGTGCTAAACTACCTGGGGGAGCGCTTCCGGGTCAAAATGAACCTGCCTGAGTGGTACACCAACGAGCAGTGTGCCAACTTCCTGCTGGAGTAAGAGCGCCGCCCTGCCTTTTTGGACTTACACCACAATAACAGCATCGCCCTGTCGTTTTTGGTCGGTTGTCGTTAATGTAACTGTGTTTTTTTGTTTTCATCAGCGAGTGCATCTGTATCCACCTGAAGTCCGACATGGAGAAGTTCTTCCTGCTGTGTCTGATGACCAGGAAGCTTTTCACGTTTGCCAAGCAGGAGTGCATGGAGGAGAACCCAGACAGTCTCATGTGTCAGGAGGTGCTCACCCCCGGTCAGCTCTACCTCATGTTTCTGAAGGCAAGTCATGCATAGTTTTGTTTTATCGTTTTATAAAGTGTATACCTTACATTTTACTGTAACTTTGCCTTTAAAATGTCTGTCGTCTGTCTACTCCTTGCTCCCTGTGAAGCAGTTGATAAATTTTGGTTTACAAACAAATTGCAAATGATGATTTTCTTACAATATGCTGACAGGAGAGGCTGACTGCCTGGTTGGTGTCTGTGAAGCTGTCCATGGACAAGAGGGGCAGCAGGCTGAGCGGAGCGGTGAGCGCTGAGAACATGGTGAAGATGTTCAACCTGGGAACCGACTTGACCAAACCGTTTGAGTATCTGCTGGCCACCGGGAACCTGACCTCCAAGACAGGTGAGGCCGCGAGAGGCGTGCTGTGCTGCCACATCTGCTTCATTTATTTAGACAAAAACAAAAAATCATGAATGCTGTTTGCTCGCTTAGAGTCAGGTCAATTAAGTTATGTCGTACCAGTGTGTTTCATATTGTGATTAACAGACTTGGGTTACACTGTGATTGTAAGTAAAGCTTAGTATTTCTTTTAATCCAGCTTGGTGGATTTACAGCATAAGGGCATATCTACAAAGTCTTATTAATCAAAGATAATCTTTCTTAAGTGACTTTAAAGTGCATTAGAGTGACTTAATTTGTGTTACAAAATGCCTCACAAAACAATTTTCGGAAAAATAAAATAGGAGAAAGATAGTGGAGTATTAAATGGTAAAAATGAATATGTTTACTGCAGTGATATAATAGAAAAGCACCTCAAACCAATGTAATTTAAAATGAAGAAAAATTAAATCACTGTGCAAGATAAAATGGAGAAAAATATAAAATATAAGCCTTATAAATAAAATTAGGCTTTCAAGAGTGATTTGACAGCAGGTACTGAATCAGCCAGCCTGGGCTCCTCTGGCTCCTCTGGCTAAAATAAACCATAAAGAAATATTTTTCTATACTGTTTGTAAGGGTGAATGACCCTGACCGCTCTCTCCCGCTGCGTCCCCAGGTCTCGGCATGCTGCAGAGCACCGGCCTGTGCGTGGTGGCCGACAAGCTCAATTTCATCCGCTACCTGTCCCACTTCCGCTGCGTGCACAGAGGAGCGGCCTTCGCCAAGATGAGGACCACCTCGGTGCGTAAGCTGCTGCCCGAGTCCTGGGGCTTCCTGTGTCCCGTCCACACTCCCGACGGAGAGCCCTGCGGCCTCATGAACCACATGACGGCCAGCTGTGAGATCGTGGGCCCCGCCCTGCCCACCACCACCCTGCCCGCCCTGCTCTGCTCCCTGGGTGAGTGGCAACACGGGTTACCTGCTGCAGGAGTGAGCCTCGTGAGTCAGAGTAGTTGCTGTGAAGTTGCACTAGATTTCCTCCCCTGATTCAAAATAGCCCTGGCACTCTGTCAGCCCATTTGCAGCCAGCTGCCACAAATTTGGGAGTATTGTCTGACGCTGCCTGGAGCTTTGATGAGCTGATGAAATCGATGTGAAACAGAACGGCGCAGTCTTGCTCAGAAAAATTACACTCAAATCGCTCGAGAACAATTTAGCCAAATTAAGCCATTTTTATCTTCGAGTAATTTGGAGAAAATCGTTCACGCTTTTATGTCTGCACATTAAGACGGCTGTAACTCTGCTCTGTCCATCTGGAGACCTGAAAGTCTCTTTCAGTGGCATAGACAGACAAAATTACATCATCAGTTAAATCTGATTGTAAGATTTTACAGATTTCTTCTGTAACTGTTTGTCTGGCTCCAAACTCGATCACTAATCTGCTAAGCCCCTATAAACCAGCGTGAATCCTCTGATCCCCTGGCAGCTGTACTTAAGTCTAAGCTTAAAGGTGAAAAGTGGTGCCTTCATGTTTTATGTTTTATTTTACTTTATGGGTTTGATGTTATTTTATTTGTTAAAGCACTTAGCGAACAATTTTAATTTCCGACCATATTTGTTTCATCTCCTTACATTTGATGCTCAGGATCCCTGCACGTAACTCTGCACAGAGCTTGCAGCAGCACAGATGCACTGTGGATTAAGATGAAGTGATCCTGGCCTTAAACTCTTGTTTTGACACACTAAAGTAAGTGTCAGTCAGTCAAAATACATCAGATAAAATCTCTCTCTGTCTTTCTTATGGTGGTGAAGGTGTTACCCCTGTGGATGGCTCTCCTGGCCAAGCCTTTTCAGACTGCTACCATGTGGTCCTGGATGGGGCCATGGTGGGCTGGGTGGAGGCTGAATTAGCCCCACTTCTGGTTGATTCACTGCGCAGATTCAAGGTACACCAGGCATGCCTTGTTCAACATCATTTGTAATTTTTGGAACGGGTTTACTGACAGCCCGCTTGTGAAATAAAACATGTGTGTATGATGGCAGTATTTATAATTTGCACTTGCAGGTGTTGAAAGAGAATAAGATCCCCCCCTGGACCGAGATAGTGCTGGTTCCCAAAACGGGCAAGGCCAGCTTGTACCCAGGCCTGTACCTCTTCACTACACCCTGTCGCATGGTGCGGCCCGTCCGCAACCTGGCTCAGGGCAAGCAGGAGATGATCGGCACCTTTGAGCAGGTACATGAACTAATGATTTTTGTCATTGTCAATTAATGTATCAGTTTTTTTTTCTAGTAATCAATGAGTCATTTCATCTGTAAAATGTTTAAAATGATGACAAAGTCCCGGTCTGTCCACCTCCATAAATAAATAACATAAAAAATAATAATTCTACATTGATATAAAATGGAGAAAAGGAAGTAAATAATTGCACGTGAAGCTGTAGCCAGCAATTTGTTTTACATGATAAATGACTATCAATTGACTACTTGATTAATCAACAATTTTTTTCAGCACTATAAGTTATGAGACCATTACCTGGAATACTTAACTGTAAAAGCTGATTTGTTTTGCATCGATTCTGTAGTTTCAGTGCAATTTATTTTTTTTCTCTACACTGCTGCAGCTGTACATCAATGTGGGCATCATGGAGAATGACATCGAGCCGGGTGTGACCACACACCAGGAGCTTTTCCCTCACAGCATGCTCAGTGTGGTGGCGAACTTCATCCCCTACTCTGACCACAACCAAAGTCCCAGGAACATGTACCAGTGTCAGATGGGTAAGTCTGAGACAGGCTGATGGACTGAAAAAGTTTTGTCTCGTAAATGAAAGAATCTTTGTTAAGCCGAACATTAAAGCGTCCTCTCGGCCTAAATCACAAAGTGAATCTGCAGTTCAGATGAACGTCCCTTCTCCCTTCTTTGAGATGAAATGAAATCCTGGTGTTGGGTTTGTGCATTTCTCTGCTGACAGAAAGTGACCAAATGAAACTGGAGAGTGAAATACAAAACCATCTTGCAAACAGTACTGGATGCCCCATCCCGAGAACGCTTGATACTTTTTCACTCTTGTCACTTTGGTATAATATGAAAAACAGCTAGCTGGGTTGGTAAATTTGAGATGTACCGTGTGCAGTTTACTGATACCACATAACATGATTTGACATGATTTATGGTCATCGAAGTAGAATTTTTTTCAAAGTTACGTGCATCAGTGTTCATCGGTGAGTTGAACAAACATCAGCAAAGATATGAAAACTTTGGTGTCTAATTCTTTATGTACAGTGTAATCCAACTTGAGACTATTTGTATGTTCAGTACGTCCCAAACCAGTGTAGCTTCATTAAAATATTGCTAAATAAAATCTTGCTGTTGGCAGCTGGACTGCAGAGAGTCAGTTCAAACAACTGAATGAATGAACACTCCCTAGAAATTAAAGTGGGTTTCACTTCCTATAAAATTACCTCTCTTTCTGGAACTAAAAACCCAGAGTTTCTCTCATTTCAAACTCAGAGTTTTCACTGAACACGCTTTCCGGCTTAAACCCCTGCTCACACACTGGCTTGCGTCAATGTACTGTTTCTGCTATCGTTTTATGGAAACTGCCCCATCAACTCCATTAACAGAAATGGCTTCAGTTTCTTAAGGCTTTGTGTTCATTCATGACAATCTGGGTGAGTTAAATGATAGAAAATGTGAAGGTTTTTGGGTGAGGTATTCCTTTTAGAGCAGGGTCTCTGTCCACCAGGGATTCACGTCCACTCTCTCTCTTCACAGGTAAGCAGACGATGGGTTTCCCCCTCCACTCGTTCAGGGATCGCTCCGATAACAAGCTGTACCGCCTGCAGACCCCGCAGAGCCCGCTGGTCAGGCCCTACATGTACGACCACTACAACATGGACAACTACCCCATTGGCACAAACGCCGTCGTGGCAGTCATATCCTATACAGGCTATGACATGGAGGACGCCATGGTGAGACTTTTCTTATTTCTCCAGCACAGTGCATCAGAGAGACCTTATCTTGAGTGTTTAAATGGAGCGACCACCTCACACGTTGATATCTTTTTAGATCGTGAACAAGTCGTCATGGGAGAGGGGTTTTGCTCATGGGTGCATCTACAAGACCGAGCTGGTGGATCTAGCCGACAAGATGAAGGGAGAAGACAACATGGTGTTTGGGACCAAGCCAGGAGACCCCAAGGTGAATGACAGACTGGACGCTGACGGACTTCCCCCAATCGGGTCGGTGCTTTGCTATGGAGACCCGTTTTACAGCTACATCAACCTCAACACCGGCCAGAGCTACGTCACCTTCTACAAGTGAGTCGCAACGCTTTCAGTGCTTTGTCACGTCCTGTCTCGTGTGGCGGTCGTTTTTGTCTGTTTTTCCAGCTGGTTAAATGCAATGCCATTCATAAAATTGAAGCTATGTAAAACAATATTGCATGCATTTTTTTTTTTTGTACTGCAATCAGCAACTCTATAGCTCATACTGTCGGTTTCTTGACACAAACTTCCCCACCCTTTGGTGGCCACAGTTTTCGCCCTAGGAGGCTGAAATTTGGCAGGAGGTCAAGTGTCAAGTGTGGGTGTGTGCAGGTGTGTGTTTGTGTTCATGCCAATTGGCTCAAAGCCGGTGTGGCGATGGGAGTGGCCTATTGCAGAAAGGTGCATAACGTCCAAATGGATTCACAGGCTTGCGTAAGATTTTGTGGAAAGATCGGTCGTGAGTCAAAGGGCAGTTGATGAACTGTTCATGCCAACTGCCATCAATTCTAAATGAATTCAAGTAAAATGGCCAAGCAAAGACACACACACACACACACACACACACACACACAGCCACTTTCACTGGTGACTGTTTACCCTGCCTTTTACACTTAAGCCACGCTCCCTTTCATAACTCATGAACCATTGTGACACTTGTGGGAGGCATCATTGGCAGCCTTCATTGTTTACAATATCTTATGTAGCAGTGAGTTGGCAGAGTGTCACAGCTGAGCAGATGGTGCTGTGGATTGTGGTAAATGTGGTGTTTTTCTCTGCAGAATAATATCAGCCAACATATCATTAGCTGAAGGTTTTTGCTGCCAAATTATCTATTGGCCTCAAACATCCAGTGTCAGTGAGGCTGTTGTCTGGATATGTGATTGGTTACCAACGACTTACGTTACCCCGTATCCTTGGAAGAGTACAGTAACTTTTTTTTCTAATGATTATTCAAATGATACATAGTTTTGGAGTCAATCTTTTAAAATACACATTAATAATCTGTTTTCTGTTCTGTCTTTAGGAGCCAAGAGAGCTGTGTTGTTGACAACATAAAGATCTGCAGCAACGACACGGGCTCGGGACGTTTTAAGCGCGTCTGCATCACCATGCGAGTGCCGCGCAACCCCACCATCGGTGACAAGTTTGCCAGCCGCCACGGCCAGAAGGGCATCCTGAGCCGCCTGTGGCCCGCCGAGGACATGCCCTTCACAGAGAGCGGCATGTGTCCCGACATCCTGTTCAACCCCCACGGCTTCCCCTCGCGTATGACCATCGGAATGCTGATCGAGAGCATGGCCGGCAAGTCGGGCGCCCTGCACGGCCTGAGCCACGACGCCACGCCCTTCACCTTCTCCGAGGAAAGCTCTGCGCTGGAGTACTTTGGCGACCTCCTGCGGGCCGCAGGGTACAACCACTACGGCACAGAGCGGCTCTACAGCGGACTGAGCGGTGTGGAGCTGGAGGCGGACATCTTCATCGGCGTCGTCTACTACCAACGTCTGCGTCACATGGTCTCCGACAAGTTTCAGGTGAGGACCACAGGAGCGCGGGACAAGGTGACCAACCAGCCCGTGGGAGGCAGGAACGTCCAGGGAGGCATCCGGTTTGGGGAGATGGAGCGGGACGCCCTGCTGGCCCACGGCTCCTCCTTCCTGCTTCACGATCGCCTCTTCAACTGCTCGGACCGCTCGGTGGCTCAGGTGTGCGTTGACTGTGGCAGCCTCCTCTCCCCTCTGCTGGAGAAGCCTCCGCCCTCCTGGTCGGCCATGCGCCACCGCAAGACTGTCTGCACCCTGTGTGGCAAAAGTGACTCTATCGACACCGTATCTGTCCCTTATGTCTTCCGCTACTTTGTGGCCGAGCTCGCAGCAATGAATATCAAAGTCAAGTTAGAAGTAAAGTGAATCCTGTGGGACGTTGAGTGAAGACGTGCAGTATGTCTGAACTCTGTGAATACATGTATGTTGCATTCTGCCATGAAATTTGTTTCTATGCATTTTGTCCAAACGTTTCTCTGTCATGTAGTGCTGCTGGATTTGGCCGTGCTAAAGAAGGAAAATCATGAAACCATGTTGCACAACAGAATAGCCAGGTGCCTGAGAGGTTTGCGTCCTTTGCCCAAGGCAGTTTATTGACTTTTGGCAAAAGCAGCAACACATGGAGTGTTGCTTCTGGAGTGAAGGCTTTTGGGAAGATGTTTAAAAGCAACTCCAAGACATTTTCTGCTGATAAAAAATTACAATAGGAAAAGATAGTGTTGTGTTTCCCTTGTTCCTTGAGGTTTTTTCATTGATAACATTTTACAGTATAATAAATAAGATTTAACACCCACTGACCAAATTTAACTCGTGTCCCCTGGATGAACTGTCTGTCAAAAACGATAATTAGTTTGGCCATGTAGTGATACTATATCAATATGATGTGAGATTAGGTATCATCTGGGATTTTTGGATATTGCAATACTGTGATATGACATACGTGTTGTCTTTTCCTGGTTTTATAAACTGCAGTACAGTAAAAAGAGACAATTTTTCTGAATTTATCAGACTGCCCTTGCTTATTGGTCAAATATCCATATCACTAATGACTGTTTATCAAAAAGTCATCCCTTCAATATTGTCTCTATATCTATATGGAGGTATTCATTCAAAGAGCCCAACCATAGTGTGTTGTATACAGCTTAGCAAGGTACTTACTTAAGGCTGTTATATTCAAGTTGGACCAGTATTCATTTCATATCCACCACTAAACTTAAATATAATGAAATTCCCACAATATCCCAGCTTCTTTAATGGAATTCCTCCTCATTTGACTGGTTAACAAATGGTTTGTTTTATCAGGTTGCATCATTTCAGTTTTGCCAGGATATCCGGCAGGTCTTGCACAGTTGGAATGGTAAAGTCTGGTTTCACTGAAGCGTCTGGCAGAGCGCCGCCCGTGTTGTTGATCCAAACTGTGGCCTGAACCCCGGCGTTGAAGCCCCCCCGGATGTCGGTGTCCAGCGAGTCTCCCACCATCACGCAGTCCTGGGCCTCCACCCCCAGCAGAGTGAAACAGTGTCTGAAGATGGAGACTGACGGTTTCTGCTCGGCATGTTCCCCGCCGACCACGACGGCATCGAAGAACTCCTCACATCCCACCGCCGCCACTTTCTCCCTCTGCGTCTGAGTGTCCCCGTTGGTCAGCAGCAGCAGCTTGTATCTGGGCCGCAGGGCCTTCAGCAGGCTGCATGTAGCCGGCGACAGCCTGAGCACCTCCAGGCGACTGTTTTTCCACAAGTGGTAGCATTCAGCCGGCAGAGAGGGTTTGGGACAGCCCCCCGCCGCCTCCTGGATGCTCTCCTGCCAGTGGCCCACCCGCACCTCGTCTATGGATCTGCCCGCTGTGGCATCAAAACTCTCGTGGAAGAGCTTCTGCTGGAACTTGGCACAAACGCTGCTGACGGTGTCGTCATCAAGGCCCAGGGTCGTCCTCAGAAGTTCACCGGTCTGTGAGATTCAAACACAGCTTATCATCTTGTAAAACAATTTAAGCGATAAATCACAACAAGGCCTGCTTTGCACTGATCCTAGAAAGGATGAGAGTTTATTATGAGCTAAATAATAGACAGTGTAGATAGACCACTGTAATAATACAGCTGTGAAGCAACACAGAAGTGGGGATTTTCAGCAAACATATTAACAAGGAAATAGTCAGTTTATGTAGCCAGAGGTGCACCTTTACCTGTGGCATGTGGATTTGGATTTACCTGAGAGGCACTAGTCAGTAAAACTGAGCACAACAGAACTGGTTTATTACAGCTCAGTGGATGGTAGTGACTAATTTGTTCCTTACTTTTGTTTTCATAGATAAAAAAAAATTGATAATAAAAAAAAACTTGAATATAAACAGTGCTTATTAAGTATTGAGTGATGACTACTAGAATTGGACTAAAGGCTTAAAATAGTAACTAGTACAATCATTCGATTCAACTCAATCACAATCACAGGTATATACTACACAGCAACTAGTAAATTACAGCTAGTGTCTTGTGAAATATTGACTAGTGCCAATGTTCTGCCACAATTATGACCAGCAAGCATAAAAAAAGATTGGTAATACCCACTGATCTATAATATACTTTTATTACTGTGGTGGTAATGGTAGAACTTTATTTCTAGTCCATCGCCTATTAACTGGCAGAATAACATGAGGCGACAAACCCTAAAATCTGCAGATTTAACCAAAATGTATAAAGAAGAACACACAAAACATTACATGTTGAATGTTCATTTTGGCTTGTAGGTTGAGGTTAGGTATAAATTTGTTATAATGACTAAGATTGGGGAAAGGATGTAGAGAATGAATGTAGATTAATTAGGTGATGCCTTCGCCATCCTAGGAAAAATGAAGTTGCTATTTACACTCATAGACATGACTTGGACGTTTTCTGCATCCTGATTCCGTGACTCTGACTTCCTGTTGTCAGTGTATCGTTTGAATGAAACTTATTTTTTTCTAAAATAAGATCGATGCTTCAAATGTGATTTATACGAACGACATCCTACCATGGAAATAACCGCTTCGTGTTTGTAAGAGTTATATACGGTGAATTATCCATTTAAAATGTGATTTTTAATAAAAAATAAACGGAGCAATCATCACAGCAGTGTAAACAACACGCGTTGACTTTAGCTGGAATACATCATCCCAGTCTTTCACATTTACATCCATTTACTTTCTTTCTTTCTTTCTTTTTTAAATTCAGCCTCGCTATTTCAATGAGCAGAGTTGAATGGGCACCCCCGAGGCTGGAGGATTATTGATTGGCTATAGTTGATCGGTTCACCTTCTGTATGGCCACGCGTCCCGCTCGAGCCGTGTCGATCAGCGTGTTGTCCAGGTCCAACAGAAGCGCCTGGACGCGTCTGTCTGTCATGACTGGTGACCAAATTTACTGAGGTTACTACTAAAAAATACACCTCATGTGTCTGCGGAAGTGGCCACCTGGCGTTTGCAATGACTTATGGGAGATGTAGTGCTGGGGTGTGATTTGTAATTGCTGCTTTCATCCGCGAAAGGGCGCCAATGCATCAAAATACAATTTAAGTTACTGGCAAAGTTTACTCTCTTTCCCCACTGACACATTTTTTTCTTGTATTTATTTCAGTTGCACCAGTAACCTCAACCGGGTCCTGCAGACTCTGGCAAAAAATAAGATAAAATAAAAATAAAATAAAAACATAAAGATGGAAATAGGTCCCGTGCACAAATGTTAAAGCAAAACACATACATGCATATACTACTGGTACAATATATACCACAAAAGTTCCATAATAATATTACAGTGCATAAACACATACCAAACAGGATGGCAGGTTCACTATATGACACTTTTAATCACCACTGGAATGTTAAAGGAATATTAAATAATACATTTAATATATAACTATTAATAAATTGGAAATAATAAAACAGTTTCAAGAACAATTCACTGCTGGAATACTGGGGATATTGTATTGATACCTTGGAACTGAAACAATAGAAATAGAAAATGAGTACCATTTTGTTTTGTTTCTTTTATGGCAATTTTCATAGTATTGTGGGGTAGACTTGATGACTCACAAAGATTCCAGTGGCTGTTTGAAAATGAGACAATTAGGTCAGCAAATTACTCAGAGAAGGCTTGGGACACAAGGAAGAGGGCACTATGGGAAGATATATATTTTCTAAATTAATTAATTTTTTTTTCATTTAATTATATCTATATTGTTCATTTATTATTTTACTTTGTATAAATGATTGTCTGTGGTTTACTCTTGTATTTACTAAAGGTGTCTTGTAATCCTGCTTTTGTTGGGCCGGCTAATGGCATGACCATCACTCATCACTCACTCATTCATTCATTCATTCATTCATTTATTCAAAACTACACATAAAATACCATAAAGCCACTTTTAGGTCACTACTAAGCACCACACACACCATAACTTTAATATATGAATATTATAGGCTTATTATAATTATCATGGCCTTATAATTTATTGTGACGTTATATTTTTTATGATGGGAATGAGCCTTGGAGCAAAATGTTGCAGTCTGCCTCCCTTCTCTCCATTAAAGCCACCATGCACAATTTTCCATCATGGACGACTTTTCCAATCCTGTAGTGATTAAATCATGGCGAGCGCCTGCACATCAGCCTATCACAGACGAGGCTGTTCTTAGAGCAAAACCAAATGAAAATGAGCAGGAAACAACGAGCGTGTGTGTTGAAACATCATCTGCCTAAATAAATCCTCCGCCGTGGCTCCTGACCATGCATCGCCCCAGTCTAAACACATGTGCACACGCACATTCACACAACTTGCAAAATCAAAACATACCTCAATTCTTATGCAACCCGTCCTTTTTCTTGCTCTCTCATCTGGCATGGGGCCAGAGGTTCACACGCAATAGTGTGCAGGCCTGTTGCACTACCCAACCCAATCAGAAATCACAACAGTGCTTTCTCACGTTACCTATGTGGATTTGTACTGCAGTTCTTCAAGGAACCTAGCCTCATTATTTCAATTACTCTGAAACTAAACAATGTCAGAGATAAACTATAAATCAGGAACTAATGTGAGAGGACTAACCTGCTATTATCTATCAGAACAAACAACACCTGCCAGTTGCATGCGAAGCAGGGATATGCCTGTGTGACAGACATCTCACAAATGAATTTTTTTTTATTACCCATAACCTTAAAAAAAAGAAAGAGAAACATAAACAGTGGATGCATGAAGTGTGAAGTTACTCGTAAATGTTAAGGTGGAATTTTCCCTGTGATGTGGGGGGGAAAACCAGAGAGGAGAGTGACTTCCCCAATGGTCCGTCTGTGTGTGACTGCTAAGAAACTGGAGGCGTCTGAGGGACCGGTGAGTCCTGTTGTCTTTGTCTGCACCACTCTCTCTCTCTCTCTCTCTCTCTCTCTCTCTCTCTCACACACACACACACACGCACCGTTCCTCTTTTATCTGTGTGGGTGGTCACGGCTAAACAGCCACACGCAACCTCTCAGCTGGGCACCGTGACTCGCCTGCACCCCCTCCACAAAATAATTATTTTAAGGGAGTTATCCCATCAAATGTCTCGTCACCTATCCACACCACAGAGATAACCTCTTTGTCCACATCCCCCCCCCAGAGGTTTAAAATACTTAAATATCAGATATACAAAAGGCTGTTTTAGTGCCCCTCCCCTCCACCTGAACCTCACATAGGACATTTGATTCTTTACAATTACAGCTGGATGTGACCTGTGTGTGTACAGGTGTGTATGTATGTGTGAGAGGGCAGGGTTGCTCCTCTTTTGTGACCCATGCTGGGTGAGGATTGGGTGGGACAAGAGAGTTATCAGTGAGTAAGACAGGAGAATTTAAATGACCTCTAGTCCATCACAGGGACACTGCAAAAAAAAAAAAAAAAAAAATTCCCATCTTAACAAATCACATATTTAGTTTCAAAATCTTGTTTTTCTCAAAACATGTGATAAAAAAATCTACCAGTAGGATGAGATAATCCCACTTGTTTCCAGTGCAGTTTCACTTGTTTCAGGAATTTAGTGTAAATCTGTGGAAACAAGGCAGAATAAGGAAAACTCAAGAAAATTCTTGAAACAAGTTCATGATCACTAGGGACTAGTGGGATTATCTCATCCCACTGACAGATTTTTTTTCACTTGTTTTAAGAAAAACACGATTTTAAGACAAAATATGAAAATGTATGAGGGAGTTTACCGCGTAGGATTCAGAGGATCGTGCTGCGGCTGCTGCTCCTGGGCCTTCCTCAATAACCTAAGGGGAATCTCTATGAGATCAGAGAGCTACGTGCAATAGTACATGTGCAAAACGTCATTTAAAAAATTTAAATAAACATATCTGGACTCCTGAAAAGATGCATCTCGTCCATTCCATTTTTTTCCCCTGGGAACCACTCAGCTAGAAAACGCTGCGTTTGACAAGGGTCATTCCAAAGTCGATATCTGCCATCATTAAATACCTTTTAAAATTTTGAACATTCTTCAGTTCGCATACTTTTGAGTGATTTGGATCAAATGTGCCGGCAATGCTACAATAGAAAAGGAAAACGACAGCTGTAACTCAACTGACCTCTTGTCAAGGTGCTCGCATCAGCCTTGCCTCTGATATACAGACAAACACTGGCCACACACACACGTAGATGTGAGATTTTATCACGGCCAGGGGAATGTATGAACTACAGCCTAAATGGAGAAACAGTGCCGTGCTTAATGGCACTTGTCATGGTAACACGGGGAGTCTGGCAACCTGCACGTACACACAAACAAAAACAGAGTGATGTGGGGCAGGACGGTGCCTCCTCAGGCGGTTATGTAATGCACTGCATGATCAAGGAGCGATATGCTATTCTGTGAAGCTTATGTAAATTGTATGTCAGAGGGCCCCATCGGCGCTGGAGCTGCCACACACCAGCATCGCCGTCAAATCACACGTATTCAGGCACACACATGCGCATGTTCACTGCAGAAAACTCATGACATATCGAGCATTTTCTTTCTGATGCAGCTTCATTTGTTTCAGGAATTCTTCTGGGAGCAGGTATGAATCTGCTGAAACAAGGCAGAATAAGGCAGATCAGCCCATTAGGATCAAGAAAATGACTCCTGATTCAAGAAAATTCTAGAAACAAGTTGATTAGCATTGGAAACAAGTGGGATCATCTCATCCTGCTCATCCGGCAGATTTTCTTTTTTTTTTTCTTTTTAACCTTCTTTGAATAATAACAAGATCTCTTTTTTTGCAGTGTAGAGTACGTGCGTGTGTGTTTTCTCAAGCTTGCATCCATGGAAAAACATGTATGTATATATCACTGTGCATCAGTTGAAGTGTGGGTGTGCTGAGCGCTCCTGCTGATGAGAGACGGGACCTCCCATCATCGTCTGGCAGACTGCCAGGGCTCCCAGTTGCCCCTGCTGTTTCTCTGCTGATACACCTGAGTTCTCCTGACCAGCCACTGAACCGGCGCAGCAGCACGGAGGGGTGGGGGAGAGGGGGGGCTTTACCCACCCAGAAAATATGTGTGGTCACTGGAGTATAGCCCTGGGAGTCAGGACGGCTCACAGTGGTTATCACCCAGTCCCAGCCGGCCCAGAGCCCAGCGGAGGAGATCTGCTGTGCGGGACATGACAACAGCTCGCTATGCTTTAGTCGTTTATTTTCATCACCCAGAATTACTTCCCAAACTGTGTTACCATCTGTTTTGCCCCAGTTCTCATATTCGGTTCTCATATTCACGCTAGAATATGAGAACTCCATACTAAAGTCCAACAACCAGGCTCAAGTCAGGCTTCAAAATTTAGTTTTCATTTCTATTTGTTACTTTATTTCTCTCCCTTTTCCCTCTGCATTTCTTTCTTTCTTTTTTATTTTCATCCATTTTTGAATTCATATTTAAATAAGACATCGACACACCCACGCACGCTTAAACACACACACATTCACTGTCTCTCCAGCTCTAAAATATTTCTGGCAGTGTTTTGTTTTTCCTCTCTTGCTTTGGTTGTATATTTCAGAGTTAGTTTATTGTTAACTTTTGTGGTATATGTTCTTCCAGATTGTATTCTAAGGGAGGAGGTCTATAAACGCCCAAATGGTTTCTTTTCCCTCCAATTTTATGTATTTCATTTTACATATATATTTATAATTGTGCAAATAAATAAAGCAAAACATTCCAACTATTCTATTCAAAGATATAGACCTGTGTTTCTCACCCTTTTGTTTGAGTTGTGCTTTCGAATGATCCCTCCCCACGTTGTGTCCCGCCCCAACATCCTGTGGAAACATGTCATCTTACAGAAGCAAGATGCTCTCAAACTGATGTTTCATTGTGTCTTCATGAAACATTCACAGGGACTTTTATTGACTTCCTGTAGAGGAAAAAAAAAGAGATCATTGACAGCTCTCTGGCACAACGTACGTGCTTTGTAATTAACACAAATGATAAAGTCCCATTTTCACAGCAGAGCTGAGTCACCGTGCTACCTGCAGCACGGGTCCCACAGAGGCACGCAGTGGAAGGGTGTTATATTACCGTTTAAAATACTGTATGAATAATTCTGCTTTGTCATTTGCCTTCTTCAGCTTGAGAACAAAATGTGTTTCAGTGCCTGTCACTCAGGTGGGGAGAGGTTTTATTGTCAAGTCACGGCAGTATGGGAGGAGTTTTTCTTTCAAAACTACCGAGTTTTGCGAGCCAGAAATGTCAGCACCTACCAAAATAATGAGTCACGGGCACTGATCAGCACCGCTGTGTGGATACATTATGGTCATGTTGTGCTATATGGCAGTCAAAAGGTTTACATATTGCACCTTTAATGTGTCTTTTTCATTGCTTGGGGAAACATTTTGGAAAATCGGACTCTTGTTGTTGCTGTAAGTTCATATGGATATGAAGAGAAAGAGCGCTATACATTGTGAACAGATTGTAAAGGGATGGCTTTCTTTTTGAGCTGACTCACAGAAGAGGTATGAGTAGCCTGGAGTAAACCTGTGTGTGTCTGTGTGTCTGTGTGTGTGTGTGTGTGTGTGTGTGTGAGATGGAGCTGCTCCAACATGGAGGAGTTACACTACAGTTTGTACATCACGTCACTGTATCCCAAAGGTACAATTTTCGGGCTGACTGGACAGGGACAAGA
>OMLB01025172.1:9328-26994 GCA_900302555.1 Myripristis jacobus
TATACAACACACACACACACACACACACACACACACACACACACACACACACACACACACACACACAGGAACAGAGTGTACAGAGACAAATGTGTGAGTACCAGCATGATCATGTTGTACATATTACACTGTGAATGCATGCACCTGTAGGCCCTGCATACCCCCCCCTCTGGGATTTCACCTTGATAGGCATTTCCCCTTGACCAAAGTCTAGCCTGCCACCATATCGTTGGTGACTGGCTAGTTGAATTACAAAGAGACCTACAGAAACTCTCACTGACTGTTGAAAGGTCAGTGGTCTTGAACAGATCACTGAGATAAGGGATTTCTCATAAACTCTTAGAAGTGACCGATGGTTTCCTGTAGCATGCTCTGTCTGGCACACGATACGCTGTGCTTCTCACAGCACGGCATCTATGACATTCATACATTTAGCAATTCACTTCATGCGATACATTATCACCGATCTGGAACGCAAAAGGACTGAGCGACACCTAACAGCAATCTGACAAGTTTAACTGGGCCACTGCTTCCCAGATGGCTGTCTTTTCATGATTATATTTTTAGAGGAGCTTTGAATAACAAAAAATTTAACTTCATTATGTGTTGTTGGGAAAAGACCTATCAAGAGGATTCAGGTTTGGTGCTAATTGGATCAATCAGGTGCGATCGCCCCAAGACGGCCAATCTGCAGCATCACAGCTGAATCTCCTGTGCATGACTCTGTAACATGTGGGCCAGAACATCAGCACCATTAAAAGAAAAAAAAAATCAATAATCTGATCAAATCAAATGACAGTGAGTCTATATTAAATCTAGTGTGTTTGACACTGTTATGAACAGCACACTGAATCTTAGACCACTGATTAAAGTGTGTGTACATGGCAGGAAACATATGGTCACAGATATAAATAATTTGAACCAGACTATCATTTCTTCATCTCTCTCTCTCTCTCTCTCTCTCTCTCTCTCTCTTTTCTTTTTGTCACATTTAACTGGCCAACATTTTATTGGACTTTTTGGACTTTTATTTGTAATATCTTCAGAGGCAACACAGCTCCTTGGCCCTGAGGGGATGGTAAAATCATGATCCAATATGAAAAAGAAAAAAAAAATAAATCCAACCATTTGCTTTCACTATTTTACACATATTAGTTCATCACTGGATCATGGAAACTGTCTAAACCTGCCTTTAAAAAAAAAAAAAAATGAATGAAATGAATAAAAACATATGTACAGAATAAAAACATAGTTTACATTATTATTAGCTTAACATCATTCAACAGTTTGATAAAAGAAGCAGACCTGCCTTGACTCACCCAGTGTGTGTTGTAGTGTCAGTGTCCAAAGGCATCTGGCTGCTGTGTCTCTTTGAGAGACATGTTAGGGTTGACAGGGTTTCCCCTTTGACATGAGCTTATAGTTAAGAGGTTAGACAGAGAGGAGGAGGGAGGCTGAGCTGTAGGTGGCCCCACACACATGGACTACAAAGGCACAGAGCACGCTGGCCACGCCAAAAGTGAAACTCGACAGCTAGGGCACTGGAGCTGAAAGACTTTATTAGATTTTTGAAACCAACATGTAGTTTCATATAGTACATTGTTGGTGTTAACTTGGAATCGAGAGGAAATGGGCTTAAATTACTCACCCAAAACAAGTGTGAAAGTTGTTCATGATTACGTTTCATGTTGCATGACAAAACGCTGGGAAAGGAGACATTTGAATACCATGAGTTTGATCATGAGAGGTAACTTCAGCACATACACGCGGTGCGATCCCTCTCTGACACATATGTCATATAGGCAGCCTGTGGTTTGTGATTTCCCATGTTTATAGGTCAGTGTCACTGAGTTCAGGTTGCAAACAAATGTGACAGGGACTTTTTATGCACACCAGAACATTGCATTTGGTTTAAGCTGTGAGGAGGAAAATGCATAGCTATCATTTCTACTCAAAGGTCCAGTCATTGCAGCTCATTATGGCTTCCCTAAAATGATGGCTTTGATTACATGGTGATGTGCCGAATTGGTCTTCTCTGCAAAATATATGTTCTGAACTTTAGGTGTGGGACCAGACAGCATGCAACGAGAAAAATCCAAAATCTTTTAGGCAATGTTGTAAATATAGTCAAAATTTAGAAGGTCAGACTACTTTGAGACTGTAATTTTGAAAATGGTATTAAAGTGAAATTGCCCTTATTCTCCTCGACTTGCTGTTTGTTAGACTGTTTGACCACAGGGCAAATGGCACAAAGTCTACCTATCCGATGAAAAATGCAACTGGAGGGATGCCAGGGCTTTTGATTGCATTACTAATATGAAAGGGCATTTCCAGCTATTTCTCCGTTTTTTTGTAAACTACTTGAAGGCCAGGAGGAGAGGGTTATTCTATTTTCTGGATTGGATAATCGAAGACTTAAACACTTGTTCTGAAAGCAATACTAAAAGTTGCACTTTGTTTTCAAGAAAGTTGTGGGAACCAGAAAGAGAGGGACGAGGTGAATCTTGATCTTGAATTTCCATTTCACTTTCCTGTTTTTGGTTTCGTGCTCCATGGGGCATCCCCAGCCAACCAGCCTCCAATCTCCTGGACAATATAAATGTCACCCACTTTCTCCCACCTTGTCTCTCTCTGTCTCTCTCTCTCTCTCTCTCTCTGTCAGACACAGTCACACATGCAGTGTGTGCACACGATATGTGAGCGAGAGAGAGAGAGGATCGACAGGCTGTGAATGTAGGTGCTGTGGCTTGGGTGCTGTCCCAACTCAAAACAACAAGGGAACAAACAAGGTCTTTCATTTTCCCTTTGCGTCCACCTACAGCATATAGGAATATAATTAAACTATTTGTAGAAAGCAAAAGTGTCGATCAGCCTCTGAGCTGTGAGCCATATTGTTTCTAATTTCCTACTCAGACCTCCTGATAGCAGTGGTTATCTGGTTATTGTCTGATGTTGTGAGCAGCTGAGAAATTGCGCAATATGGATCTATATTAAGACTCTACAAACAAGAGTGTGCCCTACTGATCTCCTTTATTTGGCCCATAAAAAGATGTGGACCTATTTATGGGTTTAGTTTAACATGAACTCAGCCTCACTGGTTCTCTTGTTGATCATAAGCAACTTAACGTTTAGGTATTATATCTTACAAACAAATACAGACATATGAGCGGTGTTTTTTTATTATATCTAAAGAATGTGTGAGAAAGTCGTGTACCATGATCCAACAAAGATCTCGTGTCGAATCATTCTCTATATAAACGAGAAAATATGAGAACGGCAGGGAGAATTTGTAGCTGCTTTGTCACAGTAACTCAGTAACACAGTAACTTTTGCCTTGGTTTAAGCCCATAGCCGCGGAAAGATAAGAGGAACTGAACTGAGACTGAAGGGTTTCATCTTGAATCAACCTGAATTTGGTTGCTGATGAAACCCTCACAAATACAGTTGCCACAGAAACTACAGTCCTTGGGATGGGAATCTTTGGGATGGGGTTCTTGCCTTTTTTCCTCTTGTTTTTAATCAACATAATATTGATCTCTCTTCTTCTCTCGTAACTTTTCATGCATACAGGTTTTAGGTCTTGGGAAGATTTTGGACGGCTCTATGTGAACAACAAAACAAATATTCCTATAAACTGCTTTAACATTTAAATATCCACTGCAGAAAAAGTAACCTCCAGTAAATGCTTCCCTCAGGGGTTGATCTACATCTGAATGCGCTTTAAGGGGACAGTTTCGACTGTGATATTTGTTGTAATCACGAGCCCTGTCTCCTAAAACTTCCAATCTCAATTACATTTTGAGGGGAATGTATTTTGTTGCAGATCACGTTTGTTTGCAATGAATCACAAGAAAGTTCATAATCCTTTACTCTGATGGCCGTGCGAGGACTTGCTAGGACTTTACGTCTAACCCGTTATACCTAAACCTTTCCCTAACCAAATAGGTAATGAAGGTAATGAAACTGTATAAAATGCCACCTGGCATATAGATGATAGAAACTTATATGTAATACGTCAGAAACAAACGTATTCTGCAACAAAAATTCCCCTTAACCTAAATTAAGAATGCAGTTTAGTTGCATGGGAACAAGCGCAGACAGACCACCTCACACTACAGTGGCTATGCAAAGTGTTAAATGATGATTAAGTGACACTTGGCTCAAAACAACAACAGTAACAATTCAGATTTTTAGGCCAATGGAAACTGAGACATTTTTACAGCAACAAGAGAAAAAACAAATGCCACAATGGAGTCAGTTAACCAAATGAATGCCGAGAAAAGAAACCAGCCTGACAGACACTTTATAGACGAGGGGAATTCAACTTCTGTTTTCTGTACTCTATTTTTTTTTCCATTTATCTTGTTTTTCCTCAGTATTTCATGTTTAACAGTTTTTAATCCTCTCCTCGCGCTGCCAAGACGTGAATTCCCGTTATCTTGTGAATGAGGATGTGTTCCTAAGTGACCATGCTTTGTATTCTCAACAGGTGTGAAAAAAACGTGCCGTCCACAGTTTGAACTAGCAGTTTGTTTTTGTCTGTCAGCTTCAGATGCACCTAACACACGCAGATCAGAGAGGGAGGAACATGGATTTCACAATCCCTGTATGCTGCCGCTCCGGTTTTTCTGGGAATCATGTCTGACCCGACGCAAACAGGGCTGGCTTATGAGACACTGTCGGATATGCAGCTCTGATACTGCATGTCTGCCATGCAGCCTTGGTTACAGCAACCACATAAACAAACTTAGAGTTGCTGGTGTTAACTGTTTATTCCCGTGTATTTTGCTATCGCTGCTTCCAGTGACATAAAACACATCACATCCTGTGTATGGAGGGTTTTTCCCAGGAAAAAAACAACTAGACACTGGCTGTTTAGAACAGGAAAGCAAAAGCTTTCATGAACTGGAACTTTTTGGATAAAACATTGTTAGGTTATATTAACTGATTGTAAAGAGTGGCAAAAAGTACATATGTTTACTTTTGCTTAAACCCGCTCTTCCCTTTATAAACGTCATCACTTTTATTAGTCACTAATTACCTTGAACTTGGCCACAGCCATTTTAGATTTTTTTCAGATCAAAAGTGTTTCTGTGCAGAACTGTCAGTGGATATAAATGTTTAATCACTGTAAAGAAAGCACAGATTTGTGTGGCCTTCATGCATCTTATGTGAACAGGTTGTGTTCTGTCAGCAACGGCATCATGGGAATTCCCCGTCACTGTTGCTGGCTTGATGTGGGCGGATCCTCCCCCACAGGGGGTTGTTATTTTCATCAAGGTGTCTTTGCCTTGGTCCCTTGGACAGAAAGTGATAGGGATTTTGGTGGATGATAATTTAATCGAAACAAGGTTGCGGCTGGCTTCTGGGACTGGCTTACAGTGTTTGAAAAAAACCCTGATGGAGAATCTTAGCCTGTTGTTCTGCGAGTGGAAAAAAGTGGTTGGTGCATAAAATAAGACACACAGAAACTTCAGAAAAGAATGCTTTCATAAATATTTTAGAATGAATGTGATTTAATGTTTTCTCCTTGTTTCATGTGAACTGCGACATGGGACGAACATGAATAAACGTTTCTGAGGAACTGCACAGGGTTTGCTGTAAACCTTCACAGGAGGCTTTCACAAGCTTACTGACTCGTTTTATGCTCGTTATCCAAGAAAGGCTCCATGTCCACTGCAGCACCCTGAAATTATTTGTGAAGAAGAGAGAGAGAGTGTTGTAAATACATTCAACCTGTGCAGGCTGAGTAAAAAGATGGAAATAGCATCAAAATGACACTAAAAGTAACATTTAATAACTGTGCCTACCTCAGTGTGCTTATCTAATGGCATAACTCTGTAAACACACACAATAGTTAAATGGTGCACAATGAACATCAATAAAACAAACAGGGCACATGCCCACATGTCATTTATTAATCACAATCATCTCTACACGATTACAATTTAAGATATCGTAAAGACAAACCTTTTGTTTGAGGTAGTTTGACAAATGCTGTCAAATTATGACAAGCTGAATTTTCCTGAAATGCAGCCACCACCGCGGGGTCCACGTCACTCTGACGAGCTGTGGTCAAAGTCAGTGGACCAAAAAAAAAAGGAAAGAATCAGTTACTCTCAAACCATCACAACAATCACTTAGGAGATATTTAAAGGAATAGTTCACCCCAATTTCATTCATCAGCCTATCTGCTCAAACCCATGCCAGTGGAAGCTCCAAAAACCACACGAGCCAACAGGGTCGTCTTTTTATAGCTCCAAAAAAGGTCTAAAATGTCCATAAAAATTCACAATACATGTGTACTATCTCCCACAGGCTCTTGCTGTTGTTGGGTAACCATGGTAACAACCTGAGATAACCGGGTCAAAACGAGACTTTTGTATTACATTTGGCAGAGCTGTAAAACCAGCACTGGGATAAGGAGATGGTGGTTTAAATTTCATGTTGGGGTGAACTGCTCCTTTAATTACAACGGCTGACCGTAGAGCAAGTGTCTGCTGAGGGAGTCCACTGCCTCTGTCTCACTGCGTGGGGGCTCTATTTCCTGGAGAAGGATGCACTGTGGGCAGCCGACCCACTTGCCGCTCCAGATCAGCGTCCGCCTCGTCGGCCTTCCTGCCACAAACAGCAGCAAACCACAGGAGCAGCAGTCAGCAAGAGACACCTGAGCAGGTGTGCATGACATTAAAAAACCTACTATACATCAAATCAGTATACAGGAATGTCTGTGTGTATGTGTGTGTGTGTGTGTGTGTGTTCAGGTTACACCAATATATTAGTTTACTGAATAACAGAATGATAATGGATTTTGATCAAATATCAGCCAGTCAGGTTTGACAGTCGTTTTATCTGTGCACCTGGCCCTTACTACCATACTCTGAATCTTAATTTCTAACTTTTCATGTTTCTTTTAGACGGCTCTTTTAGGTTGCTGATTCACCGTCGTTAGGCCGCTTTATGCTGTTTTGTTCCCTGTTTTATTGGATGTATGTTTTTGTCTCACATGTTCAAGGAGCTTACCACGGCAAATTCCTCACAGCTGTCAAGTAGAGGTTTTACTCCGCCCAATTTCAAGTCATCAAAACAAAACTGCGCCGCCGCTTTTAGCAGAACTAATGTGGACGTCTCTGGGGAAGTCTCTGAAAGCTTATTCAGCATTCAGCATAGTGGAACGAATTGAGTCCGATAGCTGGGTAAAAGGTAGGAAAAATTTAAGACTGCTTGGTTCAGGAAAAGATGAGCAGAAACATGAGGTATATAGGTTTTGTAGATATTAGGCTAAACGTGCAGAATCGTTGGCGTGGTCCTTGAAAGGCCCTGGAATCGTCACCGTCTCCTAAGACAATGCGGTCTCAGGTGATGGGCCAGGCTAAGAGTGATTCAGAAACCTCTAAGGGGTGTTTCGACGTGGACAGAGGCACCTCAGGACCTATGAGAGGGCAGCTTGTAGGCGAGTGACCTGGACACGGGGTTCAGTCTGGCTCAGGTCAAACAAGTGGCACAGGGTCGCTCTCCAGTGGGTCCACCACCTGCAGCAGGACAGTCGGGTGGCAGGCTGGGACGGAGGCCCTGGTAGATTGGACCTTGGCTGTGGAAACTGGTTCTCGGTACACGGGACGCCACGAGAAGGAAGGAGCTGGTGCTGGAGGTCGAGCGATGCCACCCAGATACAGCTGGGCTCAGGTCTGTGCACTTTGTCGGCTCTGGACCCAGATTTCTGATTTTGGACTCTCACCCATTTTTCCCCCTGAGTGACAAGTAGTGGGCAAGTGTGTGTGTGTGTGTGTGTGTGTGTGTGTGTGTGTGTGTCAGTGTTTGTATGTGTTTTGAGTTACCGTTACCATCATCACGCTATGATATTTACCTTCCACTTCCAAGTCATCTCTCTCTGGACGTATGTAATAGGTCCATGTCTGTTTTAAACATGAATCTCCTCTAAAACCAGACAAAACCAAACAAAATAGATAATTAAATCGTTTTACATATGAATATAACATATAACATATAATGTTACATTTAAGGCACACAGAAACACTTAAGAAACACTTAACTCAATCTACAAATATCGAATATATAGTTGAATATTGACGATATATTATCATCATCAGGTGATAAAAAACCTGACGAGTCCACATTTTTTGTCTACTGAGTGTAAATTTCATTTGACGTTTAGTCAATATTTGCTGAATATTTGCATTGCTGTAATATTTGTTACTCTATGTTAACACATTCTGCTGCTGAGGCCTTTTAGTCAAATAATTGGTCAAATCCAATAGATCAATTAAAATTTGATTTGACTGGTATTGAGACATCACTACCTTTGCCATCACCATTAGTTATTACCCAATCACATCCATTACAGTAAACTGATCACGCCTAAAACAAGCCATCAATATCAAACTCAAATATTTATAGACAGTTAAACATTAATTGATAAAAGACAAAGCAAATAACCTCTGAAAAAGGGAGTGTACGCTGATTTTCACCACGTAATCAAACACACAGGTTTTAGCATCGTCGTACAAATACATTCTGTGTATTTTTTTGTCTTACACGCGCATGTCAGCGGTCATCTGCAGTGTGTCTTGGACTGAAGTCTCCTCCACGGTAAACACAGAGCTGTCCATCCCTCTGAACATGTGGATGTCAGCGTCTCTAAAACCGACCGCTGCTATAAAGTACCATTTCCCCAGATACTGAAACACACACGCACACACACACACACACACACACAAAGACACAAAGGCTGAGATAGGATAACAGAGCGGGAGTGACAAAGTTGTTAAAAGAAACCATCTTGAGGTGTTAACCTACATCTTGGAACTAATATGGAGAGAACCGAGGGCGGGTGGAAGTGGGTGCTACTGACACGTCTGAAAATTCGTTATGACACCTCCACAATTCCATCTGATTTTGGAAAGTTGATTTCAGTGGTCTTACTGGAGCGTTTCGTCAACAGGAACCCCTCAGTCATTTACATTGTAGGCATTTATTTTCCAGTCATGCTTAATCATCGAAAAAGTCACGCAGCCTTAAATCCACGTGTCATCAATGTTAAAGCCAAGCATTGTGGGTACAAATAACAGCAGTTACACAGTAGAATAAGTTTTAAAAAATCATCAACCATGTAGTCTCTTACTATAGTGGCAGATTTGCTTGGTATGGTTCTCATTCACAGCTCTGATCTGAGTAAAACACGAGATTAAACTGACAGTCGTTCAGATTTGTTCCATTATCCTCCTCTCTTCTCTTTTTTTTTTTTTTTTTTGCCTCGCACTGCACCACAACCGCACGTTCACGACGCCACCGGAGAAGCTAAACGTCCATCGATTGTCTCACCTGTTGAGTGTTGAGACTGTTGGCAGGCAACAGGTCAGGTTCGGGACAAGGAACGAGCGCCTGATGCACCAAACCATACACACACAGGAGGAATGACCACAGTTTGTCCAACATGACTGTCAAGTGTGAGCGTCAGTCGTTGGAAATGAACCCGACTGAGATGACACTTTTGGGATTTGTTTACTGTTCCAGCATGTCACTTTTAAAGAGTATGAATCCACGTGAATCATTAACCGGAGAGGCAGATGCACGGCCCTTGATCTTTGTGGGCGTTTGGCGATATTTGATGGGTCTCTTGGTCTCTCTTTCTGTCAGGACACAGTTTTGGGGGGGAAAAAAATTAAATTGAATAAATCAACCTGTGTGTTCAAAACAGAAACAGAAAGCTCATGGCACCGCATTATTCAAACCACTGACCAAAACTCACAAGTATGCTTCATAAGGTTACAGCTGGCATTTGTATAACATAGTCATGGGTTAATAATTATTGTGTTCTTCCTCCCACGGGTTGTATTCACCTTTTAGGTCAACACTGTAACCTATGCAGCATGTCCCAGCCCAGGATACAAACTCAAACTTGGTTTAATATCTGCCTAGCTACAAAGTGTTTGCCGTTGACTCATACAGCCCCTAGTCAACAGAAATCCTCCATGTAGACCAAACAGGAGCTGCTTTCAAGTTACTTTACCCCCTGCAACCTACAGCATATTTGTTCTAGGTCATGAACACTGCTCAGTTAAAGAGACCCCGACCAAAAAGTACTCATGACTCAAAAGTTAGTCATCATCATCTCAAGATTTTGGGGATGTGATTGTCTTTAAAATCACATTGATGAAGCTAGAATGAATTTTGAAGGTCTCCATGTACACATTATTCTTATGTTTTTAAAGTAAAACTTCAGTTACACTTTAAGTAATGTCTGAAAACCTCTAGCCTAAAAGTGACAAAGAAAAATGTAGAAGGTGGAGAGTGAAAAGGCACACAGGTGCTCTTCAGATTAATTATTGGTTATCGTAACATCATATTCTAAGGCCTTGCAAACCATTGTATTTAAAAAGTTTAATCTGTACAAAATGTGGCTCCAGAATATTAATTAGCATTGTAAAAATATGACGTCAGCACCCACCCTGACATCACCGGCTCCCAGTTAAAGGCAGATCTGACTTGAAGGTGCTTTTACTAACATAAAAATTGCTATGGGAGCTTGCACCTCCACATTTATTGGATCTCATAATCCCTTATGGCATGCTGCTAGAATGACCTTAGAGTGGGGAAAATATCAGCAGGCAGCAGAGGGTTTTTTTTTCTATAGAGCACTTTATCCACTGCACCAACTTCCTCTTGTGATTAGGAAAGCTAATCCAAACACAAATCCTACTTATTCACTTATTCTTACAGGGAGGCCCACCATGGTGTAGCCTGGCACCATCACAGTCTCTTTTTGTTTCATGACTTTTACTTGGTTTATATTTAGAAGTCTGCAGGTGTAGGGACAGCCTCCCGACTGCTGCATGTCTACTCTCACTCTCTGTCTGTCTGTTTCAAAGTGTGCATGACCGAGTGTGTGGATTGTGTTTGGGTATGTGTATGTGCATCGCTCTGACCTCTCCAAATAAACTTCCACACTTCTAGCAGCCAATGATTCCACCTAACTCGGTCGTTTTACATTTTTCATATCTAAAGTGTTTCCATTAACATTTGTGAACTAACTCAAACTGTGAGTAAATATCAGTATTTAATTACCGCAAAGCAGCTTCAGATTTGTGCTGCCTTCATGCAGGTTAAGTGAATAGGTCAGCAGTGGCATCATGGGAACTCTCCCTGGCTGTTGCTGGGTTGATGTGGGTGGATCCTCTAGATTAAAGGTGTTTTGCTTTAAGGTTAAACTCTTGCAGGGGCTCCCACAGGTTAACTGACTCATTACTGTTTATGGCCATCCAGGGCAGGCTCCTCTGCTGCTGCACAACCCCCGCATAATCTGTGGAGATGAATGAGGCTGTATTATAATGAAGTTTAAAATAAACAGTTAGAGATGGAAATCATGCCTCCCTCTGTGATAATATCTAGATGCAGGGCTCTATAAATGCAAATATATTTGTTAAATGGTGAATACAAAAAACAAAACAAAAAAAAAAACAAATGACAACAACAGCAACAAAAAACATCTTGAGGTTCAAAAGCAGATTCTAATCTCATCGGGTAATTACAATGTCTTCACCTAAAAGACAAATCTGTGTTGGGGTTGACTTCATAAATGTCATATAGTCATGATCTGAAATGCTGCCACCACCCTGCGGTCTACATGACTCACACGAGCTTCGGTGAAAAGCAACTTCCAAAAAAAAAAAAAAAAAAAGAATATTGCATCCGTTATGTTTTACATCATCACAATACAGTATCTGCCGCACCATCAGAATAAACACTTGAGTAAATTAAGCGGTTATTCTGATAGTGAGGATATTTAAAGGTCCACCACAAAATGGAACTAAGTCGGTCGTTATCTACTCACACATTCATTTCTGGGGAAACTCCATTGACATTTTAGGACCCCATCAAATTTCTCCAGCCAACACGTGCAGCCCCGAAGTAGAGGCACAGAAGTGTTTTGCAGGCAGAAGGTTGTACTGTGGGTGGAAAAATCCATTCTTTATCTTATTTAGCTTCAGTATTTTGCTCAGTGATGATGCCCTGGTTGTTTGCACCATGCAGGGCTCTGGCAGAAGACACTGCTTGCTTGCTCAGTATTTGGTCTGCACATTCATGATCCAACATCAACCGGCCCTTTTTGCAGTTTTGCGTCATGCACCTTTAATATCACATGATGCTCTAAATGAGCCTTTGTGACCCTGCTGAAGAACCATAGAATACTTCTTTTTCTTTCATTTCTCTTTTTCAGTTTGTATGGATTTGAAGACGTTGTGTCTATTCCCATGTGATGTTTTGTGTGTGTGAGTGTGTGTGTGTGTGGGTGGGTGTCCATCCCGTCAGTGTGTCTCACATGCGGGCAGCTGCATGGGGTCATCCTCAGAGTGTCGCGGACTCAGGTCTGCTCCACGGTTAACACGCAGCCGTCCATCTCTCTGAGCATGTGGACGTCAACATGGCAGAAACCAGACTGCTGCTATAAAGCGCCGTTTCCCTAGATACTCAGACACAGACAGGCAGAGATAAAGACTGCGGTGGAATAAGAGAGAGGGAGTGAGAATGATATATGGAAGGGAATTTTTATACTTAAAGATATAAGAGATAGAAGCCCACGAGTTCCACCAAAGACCACTCATGTGGAAAGAACAGAGACCAGGGAAAATTTTTGTTCTCATGCTCAAGCTCATGATTAACCATAATTAAAGTATTTAGTCAGCATGAATTACCTAATAATTTAATTGCAGGCGTTCACCAGACACATTTAACCACCAGTGTCTTACATGTCCAACACTAAAATAGCCTCAAATTCATGTATCACCGAAGATTCAGCCAGGCAGTGCAGGTTAAAACAGCAGGACTTGCATGTTGAAATAGATTGTGAGTAAAAATACATCTCTGTTTCACAATTAACTGCAAAAGCTATTCAAGCTTGACATTGCTTTCATTCACGACTGATTTGAGTAACATCAGGTTAAATTGATGGTCCTTCACATACAGGTTTGTCCGAGCATCCTCTCAGTCTTGCCTTGCACCGCACATTCATAACAGAAACAGAAAAGCTAAATGTCATCTTGCGTCTCACCTTTTCAACGAGATTGCTGTCATGCAGGTGGTCAGACCTCGTGTAGAGGAGGAAAATCTGATAGACTGCACTGAGCAAGCAGAGAAGAAATGACATCAAATTGTCCGTTATGACTGTGTGCCAGACGCTGGAAAATGAACCTATGTCAGATGTCTATCAATTGATAGGACACTTTCTGGATTTATGTACTCTTCCAGCATGTCACTTTAAAGACTGTGGATGCAGGTAAATCATCAACCAGCAGGGCAGATGCAAGGCCCTTGATCTTTGTTGGTGTCTCTATCCTTTACTGCCAGAGCACAGATATTTTGGAGAAAAAAAAGGAAAAACATTTCAAAAAGACTGAATTAACCTGTTTGTTCTGTGCAGGAACAGACAGCCAACTCTACTCGTGGCACCAAATCAGTCAAACCTTTTAGGGAAACAAACAAACAAACAAAAAACTATTATCAGTCTGGCTAAAAAGATTAGAATAGCTGTGAATAAAGCATATAAGGTGGTATTGCTGCTCTGCTCTACTCCCCAGGTTATATTAACCTCTTGCACTTGAACTGTGACCTGTGCAGAACAACACAGTCCACATTTTCAAGATATGAACTCAAAATGCATTTTTCAAAAGTGTACTGGCTTCCTGCAAGATATCGACCTGGCTAAAGGATTTACTGTTGAGGTTTGCGACAAGATGCTTCCGAGAGATCGACCTGATGTAGCTCACAGTGCCAAACAGCATGACAGGGCGCCGCCGCATCACCACAGGGTACGAAGTTACAAAGGAACCAGACTGCTGAGTTTGTGATTAAAAGTAAAAAAAAAAACAAAAAAAGCAAGACCACAACTTCAGAAAAAAATGTATTTGTATTACCTAAATGTTTTATTTCCGTACCATCACTCACATTTACACAAGAATATTTAATTAGCCTACTCTAGGAAACTAGTAAGTTATTTTCATTGTCATTATCAGCTGAAGGTTTGGGGATGGTATACTTAAAATCATAGCAACAAAGCTAGAATTAACACACTGGTCCTGTGTTTTCAAATAACTGTCGTAAAATTTGAGGAGTCGTGTTCCCCGGAGTATGAGCGCCTTATTGTTTTGTCATTTCAGTGAAAATTATTTTTTCATAATGCAACTTTGATATCACTTGATGGTCTCACTGTTGTTCTAACATCTTTTCTACCCTACTAAAGAAACGACAATATTTGTAATTTATGTAATTAAAATGGCCAAAATTAAAGATACTGATACATCATACCAAACATCAGCTATTAGTGACTTCAGTGTAACAGTGTCGGTGTTTGCCCTCAAAAGTCCATGTACACTATAATAAGTAATGTGCAACCTCTGACATGAAAGTGAAAGTACACTTATAAAGGTACAAAAAAGAGAACATTACTAATTTGATAACATCTATCCTCTCTAAACATATATTTATATTTGATTTATATGGGTAATCAATCATCTTTCTCAGTGACATGCATATGACAACTAGGAGTCATTAACCAATTATTTTGCTCCACTCCACACTGGTGTTTTGATCTTTACCAAGTTTTTGGGAAATATGCCTCCCAAAGCATTTGTGCATTGTAGACTCATTATTTTGATATATTTGGTTGTTTACCACAGGTTTTGTGCCGGTGCATGTTGTTTGTTTACTTGTCTGTGACTGACTTGCTATAAATTTCTATAGCAGACACAGATCAACCCTTTGTGCCAAAACATGCAGATGAGGGATTTTATGAATATACCAGCTACACTGCACTTGGTTCCTCTAAGAATATTTTCATATCTTTTACCCTGCAGTGTGATGATGTCTAATACACACACACGGAAGAGGAGACAGGGAAGAGGCCGTGGGTGTAAAGAATGATGCCAGTTTCCTCTCTTCTGACTGGATGGGGGGGGGGAGAAAATTAGATTTTGGAGAGCAATGACACTCAGCATCTTGCATTTAGATATTTACATAAAATACTATCAGGTGAAGGCTTGCAGAGCACATCTGAATCACACCTCACACGCCTCATTTCCTTTGCCACAACTGTGCAACTGAGGACAATTTTATTCTATGACGCTTAAACAGGCCTCTGTTTAGATTGCAGTGTACCGTTTGCAAAAAGATCACACATTTCACCAACAGAGCGGGCATTCCTTCACACACTGCAGGCTGCAAATAAGATGTTAAGAGTGAATCAAGGTTTTGGAAGAGTGTTTGCATAAGCATAAAGTTTTTTTTAAATATGAAGACACTTCCCCTGCATACATATTTTCAGATGTATGAGTTCTACCATTTACTGAATCAAGTTTCCAGCCTACATTTAGAGAATGTTACTTGGCCACAGTAAATTTACCAGTGGGGAATGATTAATGCTGCTTGCACCCTTGCCTCTGAGAGTTCAAACACTGTATTCAGTCAATAATCAGAGTACAGGAGGATTATTGACTGCATGTGACATATTTTAACCTAGACAAGGTCCAAGATAGTGTTTAATGCAACAGAAGAGAAATTTGTCTTGCAGTCAGGTGATTATGAGAGTAGCTTTAGAAAAGCATTTATATCTGCATATCATGTAAACATGACACGACTGCAAAAACACCGACTAGGATGCTAAGAAAAACAGTACTGTGAAACAAGGCACAAGGCATGTCCTCTGTATCTGTAATGCCACACCGATATCAGACACACAACTTCAGGATGAAAATGCAAATCCGTTCTTTGGATTTATAGGCAAAAACACTAAACTGCACCAAACATGTACCTGCATCCAAATGACAAAAAGTAATATTTTACTCAAGCACGGGCAGACTTTATATTTAGTTGACCTGCTGCCAAGCTGCTACATGTATTGAACCTGCCTCCCCACACTACAAACACTCCACACACACTTATCAACCGAGCACTGGAAATTTAAAGGGAAAAAAACCTTTTTGAATGTTAACACACCTGAACTTCATGCACTGTTAGCACATAGTTCCATAATAGCAAATTTAAAATAACTTATAGGCATGAATAAAAACATTCATCCTGTGTGGTTTCAATGTGTCATCCACATTATAATGCAGCATTTTATCTTTTCACACCACAAACTACAATATAAAGCAGTCAGCGGCCCCTGTATTTCCATATTGGATGTGGAATTTGTTTAGTTGGCTGCAGATCCTGCACACTCATATTAGCTGGTTAAATTAAGTAAGGTAACACCAAAGACAACACACCCACATATGAAGATAATCTTTTATTGTTTATCTTGTATTTGAGTAAGGTATTAATAAGTGCCACCATTTTAGTTCTAAGGACTTAACCCAGATCAGTCTTTGAAGGTAGAGAGAGACAGCAGTCTAAAGGAGGAAGGAGTTGGCAGGCGCTGGACGGGTTGGGACGAGACGAGTCGGCACAAGATGGTGAACCGAGCGCGTGGGTCAGCCGGCAGCTCTGATAATGTGGAGGGGAGGATGTGATCCATGGCTGCAGCCAACAGACGGCACCAGCCAGAGCCAGCTATAACTGAATGAATTCCCAGAGCCAGACACCGACGAGGGAAGTGCTTTCACCAAGGTAAAGAGTGCATGAACGAGTGAGGCTTTGCCATCTGCTGCTGGAATTTGGACGAAATCTGGCATTGCTTGACTTTCAGTTTAAACATTTCTGGATATATATGCTCAGTATGTAAAATAAAATATAATAAAAGCTTGCCAACATACCTGTGCTAATCAATATACTCATTACATAAAAATAAATGTCCATTCCTGTTGTTCTATTGCCATTTCATCTAACTTGAGTGCAAACTGAAAGTGAATGTATCCAGTGGCTAGAGTGAGTAGTTATCTCATTGCATGTGGTTTGTCTTCATGGCTGACTGTTTTCCTGGTCCTGACGCAATGTTACAGCAGCACAGTGATGGAAGGCTGATCTGGGCATGTGCAGTAGCTCCTGTTCCCTGTTTTCTTGGTAATGGCAAAATAATAACATCTACTGCTCCCCCTTCAGCACCGACGCCAGGTCTCCGCTCTCTTTCAGCTCCTTGACTATGTCCAAACCTCCAATCAGGTCTCCCTTCACGTACAGCTGAGGGTAGGTCGGCCAGTTTGAATAAGTCTTCAGACCCTGGCGCACCTCTTCGTCCTGCAGAATATCAAAAGTGTCATAATCCACCTCGGTGCCGTTCAAAATCTCTAGGATCTGCCTGCTGAAGCCGCACTTTGCAGCCTCCTTGTTGCCCTTCATGAAGAGCATGACCGGGCTGCGGTTGATGATGCTCTTCAGGCGGTGCTCCAGGGTGACGGTCTTGGGACAGGTGTTCTCCAGCTCCCCGGACTCGGCCAGCTCTTTGACTATGTCCAGCCCGCCTATCAGCTCCCCGTTCGCATACAGCTGAGGGTATGTGGGCCAGTTGGAGTAGGTCTTCAGCCCCTGCCGGACCTCCTCGTCGGACAGGATGTCGAAGCTGCTGAACTGGATGCTGCGCTCCTTCAGCAGCGCCACGATCTGCCTGCTGAAGCCGCAGCGGGGCTCCTGAGGTGAGCCCTTCATGAAGAGCATGCAGGGCGCCGCGTTGATCAGCTTCTTCAGCCGCTGGTTCAGATCCAGCGTGGGGCTGCCCT
>OMLB01025172.1:39011-52629 GCA_900302555.1 Myripristis jacobus
GGATGGTGCCAGTTTTCTTTAATTTAATATTGATAACAGTCTGCAAAAAGAATTTGGCACCTAGAAAGGTTGATGGCAAGGCTTCAGACTACCCTTTTTCACCACTTTCCCTGTTCTGTCCCGAAAAACAATTTTATCTATCCTTAAGTCAGTGCAAACCACTCAAAATTTCAAACTTTGTATATGGCTAATATGTAGTTCCCCAGTCTTGATGGTCAGAACAACTTGTTTGACTCGCTTGACGGGGGGAATGGTTGGTATCAGGAACATCAGAATCATTATATTTTTCACAGGTCTTGACCATCAGTTAACTAAGGGGGACAGTATATCCACTTTGTCATTTTCTGGTGCCTGAGATCAGCTAATACAGCTGGCTTTATAGTCAGACAGACCTGCTGATCTGGCGTAAAATCGGCAGATTCTGATCTCAGGCCAATCAATGGGTGCAGCCCAAGTTGTTGGCCACATGTTTCTAATGCTTTCCCCTTTTATTTATCATTTATTGGTGTCTTATTGTCTCTCTTTCATCCTTGCAAAAGAGGTTTTTCATGTTGATGGCATTTTTTCCTGGTGAAATGAAAGAAGAAAAAACAAAATAGATAGCGTAATTCATCTCCTTCAAAAAAATTTCACTCATAATAATCGCACTTCACTCTTCATCTCAAACAGAGAGAGTCCTCAGTCACTGTGTTGGAGGGGGTCGACATCACACAGACCAACATGTCCTTCTTCAGACAACAGCTGACACGTATTGCCACACACATTCTGTGTTGCACTGGTAAGCAAAGCACAGTGTGAATCAGTTGTATCATGTCGTCTCGGAAAATGATGTTTTTGTTAGTATTTTCCCCCCAACATTTGACATCATGATTTAGGTTTTACAACTGTTTGTTTTGTGTTCAGGTGCTGATAGCAACAATAAAGATTCTTTTTATTAATTCTTAGACTACAAAGAATGGTTTCTGAACAGTGAATGCTGCAGCTGTACATACATGTTTTGTAAAGTGAAGTGCCTAAATCTAAATTATTAATTTCCCGTTCTCTGTAGTGTGATACTTTTATTGAATGTAAGGGAATGAATGAACGAAGACGGAGAGATTTATTTATTAGTAATTTTGTATCCACATTTGTCCCACGCAGATGACTCATTTGGGCCTCGGTTGCTGCAGATGTGCAACCAGGCATTGTTTGAGTGTCTGGCCCTCAACCTACATTGCCTGAGAGGAGACCAGGGCGCCCTCACCGCAGTCATCAACCACCGCATAGTCAGTGCCCACAGTGACTCACTAATTCACTCACCCAGTTTCTATTTGCTTAAGTATTCCTCTCTCTCTGCTACTCACTTTCTTCTTCTATTCCCCTCCGTCCACCCCCTTTTCATTCACCTGCTCTCTGTCTAGTCACTTTTTCACACTAGCTCGTTTAAAAATCATGCATCAAAAGTTCAGGTCATGTCAGGTCGCTTAAGTCACAAGTTGGTGTAGAAGCAAATCTGTGGTCTGATACATTCTCAGTCACTGGGTCAGAAGTGGTGAATTGGTAAGGCACATGTCTGCCCTATACTTGAACTCACTTAGTTCTAGTGAGGGGAAAATTGCTACCAGTCAAATGCTGGTAAATTTGGCAGTTGGCCTACTTTACCAGCCACTTGTCCAGGTCACCAACCATCACTGGTGGGCATGTCTACTAAAAATAATCTAGATGGGGAATTCCCATGATAAAACAAAGCATTTTATTGTTTAGGCTATTACACTGGCTCTTCTGATTCCTGTTAATGAAACTGAAGACTGTTGATTGTACTATCTCAGCTTTTTTTTTTTTTTTTTGGTTTATCTTGTTTGGGCACAAGATGTTAAGAGTAAGTATGGTGTACCTTTTAATGTCCTTCAAGATGAATTTAGTTTGACATATTAGCCCTGGATGTTGCTTTTGTTTTAGTGCCCCCATTTCTCCCTTTGCTGAATCAAAACACTTGTATTGGCTTCTACAATACTTTGACCAGTAATTAGCAATGTGTCATTGCAAAATAAAAAAATTAATGGACTTATACTGAATCAAAGCACTAGAATACTTAAATAGTTCATGCTTTCCTGCTATCAAAACAAATTGTACATGGCAAAATTCAAAGTAATATCCAAACTGAAGACCAATTTTGTGATGTGTGTTGCGAGAGGGAAAAGACAGACAGATTTTGACAGTGGGAAATGTGATGGCTTGTTTGTGCTTATTGTAGCTTCCTCTGGATTAAACAGCTTACTGACTTAAAAAATAGGTCTGTACCTCTGATACTGAACCTGATTACATTTGTTGAGCCACAAAGGATGATGTCAGAGTCACAGGTAATTCAATAAAATTTACCTTTAATAGACATGACATTATTTTACATTGCTATGAGAGGAAATAAGAGCTCAGGGCAGCAGTAGAGGGATAATTATGACAATTATGAGAGGAATGTGGGTACTGAGACAGCAGAAATATAATGATGTACCTACCTGTAATGCAAAAGCCACTTTTTTTCTAACCCTGGCTTCTTGTGTGACTTCAGAGGAGGATGTCCAGTGACATGAGCCCCAGCCTGGTCAACTGGATGACCAGCATGATGACGATGAGGCTGCAGGTCATTTTGGAGCACATCCCCGTCACACAGGAGCAGGTCCAGGCCTACATAGTCCACACACAGGTGATGGACTGGACACACACCACCGCATACTGCACTGACATTACATTGAAGGGCTTTAGCTCTGGGTGTCTTGCTCAAGGTCACTTTAGCAAATTACTTGAGTACGGATGGACAAACATTGGCTCTTGCAGGCACTGAACCTGTGACTAGAGCGTGACACAGGAGCGAAATTGTTTTCCCATCTGGCCCAATCCCGATTCATTTGTTCCACCCTGGTCCCATGACTTTTGCCATTGCCAATATCGTCCCCTCCCATTCCTGTTGTAGCCCAGTTATTTCCTGTTTGCAGTTATAGAACGTTCTACCCAAACAATCTTAAGGCCTAGAAAAGAGAGAAAAATTGTGTCCACATAAAAAGTGATAGTGGCACAAAAATTCAGAAACTCAAGTGGATTACCAAGGTTAAAGTCTTTACTCTGAGGACTACATTGTTAAAAATACACCATAATAAAAATACACCCACTCGTATTGGGAAAAATGCCTTCTTCAGGGAGCAACTTTTGTAATCCACTTGAGTTCCTGAATCTTTTTTTTTTTTTTTTTTTTTTTTGAGACAGTATCACTTTTTATGTGGACCCCTAAGTTTCCTTCTCTCCTTTCTTCAACTGTATTCCCCTCTCCCTCTCCAGAGCACACCAGTTGATTGGTGGACTCCAGAAACATTCCCGCTGTCCTTTTCTTTTCATGGTTAAGGTCTAGTAACCCTTTTAATTTTGAAAATTAAAGATTAAAGATGCCACTGCACCAGTAAGTGAGCGAGACGACACCGACTAAACGTGTGGGGGTTGGGAGGGGGTGTGCAAATGAAAGGCTTTTACATATAAATCAAGACAATTATCAAATGACAACTTTACACATTTTAAAAAGTTCTTTCAGATAATTATAACCAAACAGACATTAATTTCTCTCAACTCCGTCCACTCTCACAGCTTTTTTTTCCCCCGTCCCACTCCTAGCATCAAAATGGGATAGCCCTCATGTCCCATGGGATGACTGATCTAATGTCAGCCTCTGCCTGTGACCATTTGTTATGGGTTGTGGCATCTGTAGTCTCCAGGCCACCAGTATGCACAAACTCACACTCAGTGTTTTCAAATCCTTTGTTTTTGTCAAATGATGCTTTCCAGTATTCAAGTCTCAGTTTTATTCCCTGAAATTTGACGTTTTTACATTTTATTTCCGTTCTGCAGAACAGAACACACACACACAGGTTACACAGAGAGAAACCAGTCTCTCTTAAAAGTGTCTGATGGCTGTTACATATCCTGTTACATCAGACAACTCGTCTGAAATGGCTAATAAATATTGGATGACATTCTTTCACAGAGAGAGCAGTCTTCTGCAAGTGGCTCACAAGGGCCTGAACGGGCACAAAGTGTAACTGTAAGTACGGTGTATCTTTGATATCCTTCAAGATGAACTTAGTCTGATATATTACCTATTGATGCTGCTGTTTTCGGTGACCTCCTTTCGCTCTCTTCCACTTCCAAGATCGAGGACACCCACTCACCAGCCGCAGCTACCACAGCCGAGGAGGCCATGTCGGCATCACAAGAGACGAGGGCGTCATCACAGGAAACATGGGTGTTGCCGGGAGAAGTGGGAGCCTCTGGAGGAGCTGCACCATTAGGTGGCGCCATGGCAGCAGCAGGAGCTGAAGGAGGTAGCGAGGAGGCTGGTAGAGAATCAGAGGCCTGGGTGGCTGCTGTACCTCCTGTAAGAGTTCACACAACCTATTTATTGTCTTTTTTTCCCCCCCAACTCGTGTTTTTAATTTATTTATCTAGGGAAGTGTTTATAGCACCATGCTGCTTCACATGCAGATATTTCCATGCTCTTGTTAAGGTTGTCCCTACAGAGTTTAAGTAATGATGCCTGACATTTTTGTACTTTTGTATCTGTTTTGCTATTGTCTATTGGAAACTGATACAACAACCTACACCCAGTCTATGAATGTGTGTAAATATTTCTGCTCTTAACAGTCTTAAGAAGCTGTTTTCCCAGGTTGAATCCAAATTTGTTTTCCTTAAAAATGAGCATCCCCTTGTTGTGGATTGTTTTCTGCAGCTTGGCTTAAAAAACATAGCACAAAATTACAGAAAATGAAAGTTTCCATTGATTCTACAGGAAACAGTCTATACATAACTGTTCTTAGCATTTTTAAGCACATGACAACATGGGGAAAAGTTCTCTGTCACACAGGAAGTGATGTGTTTTACATTGCCAGAAACAGCAACGGTGGTTTGTTAACAATAAATAGAAGCAGAACTTGGCATAAACAGTCATAGCCTCCATAACTTAAGAAATAAGGAAAAGAGCGCCCTCTACAGTAAATCAGCTTCATCAACAGAAAATCCACTGACAAAGATGTCAAAGTACACAACCATTATCTTAATGACCACTTAGGACCAAATATGAAAAAAAGTGCATGTTGCATGTTACCACTTGAAACAGAGGGGACTTTGAACTTCTGCTTGGAGATCATTACGAGCCTGACAGTAATTCCTCCTGACTGCACTGTGTAATGTTGCTGAAGTTAAGTGTTTAGCCTTACCCTCGGTGACCCATCATCCATTTACTCCCTGTCCATGTGTATGCTGTAGGAATGGGTGCCCATCATCAGATGTGACCTGGTCACCCAGAGGAAGATGAAGGCTCAGCCTCCATTGTCTGATGCCTATTTACATGGGATGCCCGCCAAACGCAGGAAGGTAATTTGACCGGTGTAATCTTCCTTACTCATTGCCTGTCATCTGTCCTCATTTTGGGTGGTTTAGTGAGTGTGTGTGTCTTTGTTTACAGACAGGGCAGGGGGGTGGAACCCTCCTCTCCCTCTCTGATGCAGTGAGTCAGGCTGCCCGGACGGCAGGAGTGAAGCCCATCACCACTGCTGATCGGTTGCAGGAGGAGCTAGAGAACCACGATCTCCAGGAGGCCTATGCAGAACAGGTAGATCTTAAATGTGCTTCAGCCTACTCATAAACAAAATGCTATGTGAGGGAGCGAATTGAAAAAAATAAATAGTAGCCAGTAGTTTCAGTGAAGATATGCCGAAACTGCATTGAAACTGCAGTGAACTTCCATGTCGTTCCTGCCGGGGCTGGAAAAATATGAGAAGAGAGCGCAAAAAGAGTAAACCGTCTGATATACTTGATATACACTTTCAGTATGAGCTGCTTAGTGGCTCAAATTGAGCCACCAAGCTTACTTCTGTTTCTCTGGAAAGCCCAAGAAAAGCTGGGTAGACAGGATGAGCAGCGATAAACAATTTGGCTGAACAGGTGAAGAAAAAGTCCCAACTGCATAAAGTCAAACTTCATCAGCAGTTTAAGTACAATTGCCGAAAAGTTCCTGTTTTTGTGAAATAGGGGGATTTTGAGGCATTAGAACTCCGCTAACATCAAAAGTTTGTGCATTGCAACATGAAAGAAGTCATTCTGCAAATGTCAGTAGTAAAGTACTTCATGTAATGCTGAGCTTTTTCAGTCTGTTCAGTCAAATGATTTCTGCAATCTGCCATTCATCACGGGAAGGATTTTTTATGATGATCCATTGATCATTGCAGGAAAAATTCATCTTTTCACTCGCCTTAGTTCCCTCGGGGTTCAAAGCAAGGGTCAGCCACGCTGGACCTGGTAGAGATTCAGTGTCTTGATCAAGGACACTTAAACAGGACAGACATTTTGTCTTCTGCTGACATAGTGATTGTCCCATTATAACAACCCTGTTTTTTTTTTTTGTTTTTTTTTTCCCTTCCAGGTGAAAGCAGACATCAAGAAACGAGTGAGGGAAGACCCAGATTTCAGCCCTCAGCAGTTCCCCAACGCACACAGAGCCTTTTCATCAGATTCATAACCTGAACAAGTACAGCTCATAATTAATCTGCAAGCACTCTAGCTCTTTTCACCCTCAACTTATTATTTTTTTTTTAAAATCTTGTTTGAGTACCACTCGATGCAGCTTCATCCCCAGAGCTACCTTTACACCTTTTGAACACTTAGCACCTCTCTCGACTAATTGCCTCTGGCTTCTATGTGACTACTTTCCTAGTGCCTATTTATTGCTTTGTGTTTTTTTTTTTTGTCCACCTTTTGCTGAGAGAATGTTCCTTAATAAAGGTGTTTTGTTGGATTTAAGTTGAACTAAATCGGGTTACCTTATTTCTTTATGGATACATTTGTACAAAGTCCATTTACAACTGTTATCCGTCTGCCTTCTTATCCTTGTGTTGCTATGTTAATATTGAGCCTGGATTATCATGATTTAATGGATTTCTACCTTCCTCTCTTGATACTTTCTAGTTCAAGACTCCTCTTTCATTTGATGAGAATTGGTAAAAAATGTACAGTAAGCTTAATAAAACTATTGACACACAAGAGAGTAGTCCTTTATCACGTACATGAGTTGAATGTAGCTCTCTGGGTGAATGCCCGCTTTTAGGAGGTTTGGAAATCAGTGGTGAATGAAACTAATATTTTCATCTCGTCATCTTTAAAACGATAAAGGTAAATCATTTGCTACTCAGATTTACCAGCAGCTTCAACTGGCCCTGCTGTATCTTCTACATTTTTCTCCTAAAATTACATCATATTACTTTTTATGGTGACCTTAGCAGCACCATAACAGATTAAATTTTTATGGAAAAACATGACTATATTTTTGTGTGACTGTGGAACCATTTCTGTGGGATTTGCTGTGCTGAAGAATCATCTTCAGTTAAGAAGTTAGTGACCGTCACATTATCTATCAGCATAAATCTTAGTATACAAATTACAACTATACAAATGATATAAATTAAGCTTCTGTTACAGTAACCATGTAGAGCAATGTCATAATGTCATTTTTTCAGTAAAATGTAAAACTTTGAAATGGAGTAACTAGTTATTGCCATAGCTTTACTTTGGTAAGCAATGAGGGTGGCTTCCCAGCTTTCTGTGGGTCATGGCATTTGAATGAAGCTTAAATAAAGGGCAGAGCTTTCTTGTATGCAAAAATAAATAAACAAACTTAATGGAAGTAGTTGCGTTCACTGGGATACGCTTACACATTTTCCAAGACAGACACAGGAACCACACACACACCACTTAGAGTGTCTCGTCTCACTTTCTAAGTGAACACAACTACTCCCGTTAAATTGATGTTCTTTGGGCTCCCGCTCTGCTGGGTTCAGATGTAGCTTGCACTTTCTATAGTGTGTAATTGTGTGGGGTGCCATGGTGCACAGCTACAGTGTGAAGGTGCACGTTCTGGAATAAAAAGGAATATCGATCGCATTGTGTGAAGTAGTGTAGTTGGTGAGAAACGTGCGGCTGACCGCGGCACGTTGGACCAGGACTGTGTAAAGAGAGGTGTGTTTATGGGCCGCTGGAAATTGACCATTCTTGGTGTGTCGTGGGCTGAATTAAAAAAAAAAAAACATCTGTGAAGGAAGTTGTTTGCAGTGTTTACAGTGATGGTAGGTCAAAGTGCTTTACAGAAAGAAAGGGAAAAAATTATTATAAAAAAAAATGCTAAACCAAATAAATACATCCATCACGCTAATATTTATAGGAAGACTATTCCAGAGTTTGGGGGCACAGTGAGTAAAGGCAGCAAAGGCAGTTTCCCTGCAAACTCCGGAGAGCTGCATGAACAAGCTTTTCTGCATCACACTGTGTTAACAAAAGGTCTGACCCGGGCTATGTTAATGCAGGAGGAAGAAGGAAGTTTTAGTTAAGGCATTAAAACAAGCTTTGAAACTATGATCTGTGCCTAAAATAACATCCAGGTTTTATACTCTAGTTCATGTCTGTGTAGCCAGGACTCCTAATTGGTTTTGGGTAAAATCCCTTTTACCTTCAGAGCCGAGTTAAAGAATACTGGTTCAACTTGCATACAATCACTCTGTGCATACTAGAGTAGGTAGCAGATGAGTGCTGCTGCCTGTCTTATGGCCCTGTAGACTTACAACAGTATAGTCTGTTACCTGTGGGGCTCATTTGCATGGCAGCATATCATTTTGTTAAACTCTGAACTGAGCCTCTGTATGAGGGCTCACCTTCATTATGACACACTATTGTAATAACATCATATCCTGTCTATTGGTAAATGAATACATGTGCCTCCAAGAGTAAAATTATATTGTAGACGGCTGTTTGAAGCTAGAAATGAGCTGCTCCACCACAGTTATCATGCAGGGGTACTAAATATTTCACAACATATAATCAAAATCCTTTGATTTTCAATTATGATTTTTGGTTGAAACACCCGCCTTGTACAGATATTTATTATTTATATTCTATATGTTCTGTTTCTGTGTCTAACAAGGTTGTTGCCATTCATAAACCACAGAATTAATAATTAATTCTCTGTCAAGTCATCAAACAGTGCAGCACAGTTTTCTTATTGTAGTGGAATCAATGGCTGGATAAAAAGGTAGGAAAAATGATATAGTACAACTTTGGGAAAAGATAAGCAGAAAATTGAAGTATATACATTTGGTAGATATTACACTAAACATGTAAAATATCACTGCTTCGGTCCCTAGGGTCTCCAAATACAAATACACAAACTTTTTATCTCACATTCTTCTAGCTACAGTCCAGAGTTCACAGTTGAGTGTATAATCTCAGAGAGGGAGTTTTTTTCTGTTAAAGTCTATTGCCCAAAAGACAAAAAGATCGACTTTGCTTGGGTCTGACCGAGTCTGATAACTTGGCTGTAACAGCAGACTTCCTGAGGCCCAGTTAGACGAGACGTCAAGTATTAAAACCCGCGCTCACAAACGCATGCTAAAAACTCTGAGGGGCTTTTCAGAAGTCTTCTGCTTAGTTAACGAGCGGCGATGCCTTTACCCTGGAGGAAAAATGCTGCTTTTCTTTGATGACTCAAGGAAGGGAAACTCAAGACCAGACTATTTCTTTGTCCCACAGCAAGTCCTGAGCAGGGTGTGAGGGTGCAAGATACATTAAAGGAGCAAGTAGCTGTTACAATGTGATTTCATTGTTTTTTATTTTATTTTATTTACTAATTAATAGGTCCAGCCTCAGTGAGGGATGCAGTGTCTCCTTCTGCTCCACAGCCCAGTAAAGAATCAGAGATTATACTAAAACAAACTGAGCAACTACAATCCACCTGTAAGAGCAGTTCTAGTTGAGGAAATCACAAAGGCAGAAATCCTCTCAGGCATCCTGTCCCGCAGTGATTCGGACAGACCACATCCTGATGGTTTGCATGTCAAATCCAACCAACGTTTCACATGCCAGCTCCGTTTCACAGCAGCTGTTTCCAGTGAATAGTTCGCTGTCAACCTCACCGCATCAAATGACCTTTACTGTAGAGAGTTAAACTGCAGCAGGTGAACATGCAAAACTGTAGCTTTTTATGTGTTTAACACCGACTGCAAGATTTTGACTTTGATTTTTGCAGAGAGTTTGCAAAGTGTCAGAGCACATTCGCAATCCAGGCCGACACAGTTGTGGCAACCGCATCCAAGCGTGCACTGATGCTTTTAAGAATGCGACACACAGCAAAAGACCGACTCCAGGAGTTGGACTGAAAGTCGATGCAGGGACGCTGAAGTGGACGGATCTGTTCCACTGAGGTGACTGAGCTGTGACGGGCTATCAAAAGAATTTCACACACTGAGATTCTGCTGGAAAAAAAAGGGAGAAATCTGAACAATCTGAGTTATGACTTGAGCTCACAGGTTTGGAGTTTGAGAGCGGGATGTTCGCTCACTCCACCGTCACTGAGGTTTTGTCTGCAGCCCCTCATTCAGCCCGTTAACGCCGAGACGCCTCAGAAGCATAACGTGAGGGAAGGTGTCAGGATGAGAGCATTGATGGACTCGGAAAAGGCTGCATTCCTCATTCCAAACCAACATCAAACTGTTGAGGCTTTTCTTGCAGGTTTTCTGTCTCATTCTGCTCTTGTAGTTGTAAATTATCACACCTGGATTCCCTGGATCTTTGTGCTCAAAGAGGCTGAAGAAGTTTAAAAGGGTGTGTGATGGACTATGGTGCTACATTCCCTATGGACTGGGAAACTTCTGTCACTTTTACTCTTTGGAGGGTCATAGAATAAAGTCAAAAATGCAGCGTAGTCAAGCTGAAAGCCAGGCTGAGTATCTTAACTCCTTGAAAGCTGACATTTGGAAAATGCCTCTGGTTCAGATCTCTCAGATTAAAGAATCTGCACAGACCAGCAGAGAAAAATATTCTGCTGCACTGGCCCGGCAAAGGTTGAAACTTTCAGGTATGTGTCAGTCAGGTGTGTGTCCCCAGGCGCGGTCACTGTGACGTCACTGATTGGCTGTGGCCAGAGGTCCAACACGCCTCAAAGTCTCAGGCTTTGGAGGGCAGAGCAGCAGACGTTTTCTATTTGTGATTTAGTGTGTATGAACTCCTTAAAAACAGTGACAGTAGCCGCCAACCTTTTGTCAAAGTCACACATTTTGTCACAGTAACTTAAAATGTAAATAACCTAAATGTAAATAAATAAAAAATAATATTGCTTTTATGAAATATGAAGAGTAACGGTAGTCTGTGCTTCCCATCTGCTTCTCCTCAAACGACCCTGAAGATATTTCATGGATCATTCTGGCTTTTGTGAGTTTTATGATTTTTATAAGATGAGCACTAATATTAAAATGGACATTTTTATTTATGTACTCAAAGTCTCATGTGTCCCAGAGACACAAGCTGTTGGATGAAAACTAATCTTCTTTAAAGACGTAAATATGGGGCAATCAATTCCACTTTATTTGTAGAATGATGTCATCTTGTCTGTCAAAAACAGAAACTTTAATAGTTTATCTCCATATCTAAATGTGGATGTTATCTCATCTGTCAGTCCGATGCTTAGAATTCAAGGACTTTTGAAAAAAAAAAAAAAAAATTTGCTGCGTTGAGATTCTGTAAATACCTTCGCTGGCGAACAGGTTGGACTGCCTGCACAGAGTCCAGTCTGCAGAGGAATCTTAACAGCGAGTGCAGTTCCTGCTTGACATCCTGTTTGGGTTACAGGAATGTGTGGGAGTCAAGCGTGGCACCAAGTCACCTACTGCAGAGTGAAAACACTTGCTGTTAATTGTGGATCTGCATGGGAGGCACAGAGCAACACATCAAACACACCACGTACCATGCAAGCGTCCATGTTTGTTTAGGACGAGGAAAACGACCAGACCTCCAGTTTTGAGATGCGCTGCATAAACGTGTATGTAAATGTGTTTTTCCAATATCAAAGAGGAATCACACACATATAAAGAGATAAAACCTGATTAAATACAATTTGTGTTTTGTTTTTAGCACTCGAGCTGCAACAGGTTTGACCTTTACCGGAGCTCAACATGCCTGGCAGAGCTGAATCTCAGGGCCTTGTGACATCCAATACCCCAACACCCAGTCTGCAACAAAGACCCCAGTGTGTGACCGACTGGGAACAGTTTGTCTTGGAATGACGAGTCCACAGCCGATCAGCCAGCGTAGTCTTGATCCTGCATTTTATTTGCAAAGGGTGTGTGAGGTGAACATACACAGTTGCTCCTGACTCTTATCTCTTTGCGACAGATCACAACTTAAACAAACAGTTCTCAGATTTCACGTAGACAGAGGCAGGTAATGTTCATGACCTAACTGGCCAAGAGCTTTCATTAACACAAATGGCAAAAAAAAAAAAGTAATTCTATGAAAATAATTCAGAGCAAAAATGAAATATAACAATTTGATACATGTGATTTACAGAGTTTTAAAAAAAATCATCAGTAGTGCAACATTTGGTGATTTAAATTCTCATTATTTATAGAAAGGCTCCAGGATTTGTACGAGGATCCTTGAGGTTTCTGTATCTGTGGGTCAGCCAAACTCCCAGGATCTGAAAAAAAACCAGAATAATAACGGAGCAAATCTCAGGCAGTGTGGATGCTTGTGTTCAGAAAGTGGGAGGTAAAACTGTACCAGAGCAACATCTTCGCCACCAGCAATGTTTCTCACCAAATTCCACGTTTTTAAAGCATGTTAGCGCTGTTGCCATGACATTTTACTGACCTCTGTAAAACTGAAGAAGAGTCCAATGCCACCCACAAAATGCAGCACCTCCCCAGTGTACTCCTCGATGGTTGCTGAGCAGGTCTTACAAGGGCGCTCGCTGTGAAAGCAGCTCTAGAGAAGGAGGAAATAAACAAGGAAACTCAACAGTTCCCAGTGCTCTCTGAGATCAAGTTGCTGCTGAGGGGGAGGAAAAAAGAACGACTAAAAATGCAAGACATTTACTTACAGCAGCACACGTGCTGTTGCTGTCGAGATGTGAGAAGCCGCAACAGTCCAGCGTCTTCTCCACATCCCTCTGAGTGGCCTCCGATTTGTTCCATCCGACCTCCAGCAGGTGGTCCTGTGATCACAATCAAAAAGCGATTTAAAAATATCTTTACGTTAATACACAGACGGTCATGTTTCTCTTCAAGTGTAGAAACTCAGCGTGCACCCTAGTATAAAATCACAAATGTGAACATGACCAGCCCCGGTTTATGCAAATAAAACTAATCACCATCACCTCTTAAGATCAGCAACAAACAACCAACACAGGAATAATATTTGATATTACTACTTATGTTCTTATGTTTGAGTCAAAATTACAAACCTGTTGGTCTTTACTGAGGGCCAGACAAGCACAGGACACTGCGAACTGCACGACGAACACCATGAACAAGATGATCATGTACTGGAGCCAGTTAACGAAACTCAACGTGGCAGTGAACGTCCTGAAAAATATCCTGAAACTACTACAAACTGCTACTCAAGTACAAGTACTGTTACCTTACTGCTATTTAACTTCAGTGGAGGTAGAAGTTCTGCTGTAAAAATCTACTAAAAGTAAAAAAGTGTCTCGTTTAAAATGTCCTAGCAGTAAAAGTTACTGAATTCCTGTTTGCAAACAGTACCTGTGTTTGGCTGAGAACAA